>BPLR01017205.1:0-73397 GCA_021605095.1 Caerostris extrusa | reverse complement strand
GTATTGCTTGACACACCAGCAGACATTGGGCGAATAGCGAGCAAGTATTTTAAAGTGAGTGTGTCTGGAAAGAATTTGGCAACTGGCTCGGGAAAGGAGAGGACAGTAATACATATAAAATCGAAGAAAATTAAGGAAAGCTTCTATTGTCCTGTTTCTAATATGAACCATTTAAATCAAGTTGTTTATGATAAACATTGTCACCTTTCAGAATCGGAGGAAATGGACACTCGTGAAGGTGATTATGATAATGATTTTCCGATGAAGACGCTGATTCATTTTCTATATTTATCCTATTAATTTTTACTTTTATATCAAGAGTATATTACGTTGTTACTTTTCTGTGTCTTTTAAAGAAATTTTGAATCAGCTGAGTAATTAATTTCTGTTATGTATTCTTTTAAACAATTGTTTTTTATGCTTTTCTAATGTTGATTAGATTCTGAAATTATTTGTTTATTAATATAATTAGAAACCATTTTAGGTTTTTCAGAAGTTATTTAATTCGATTTTGCATGACTTTTAAATTTAGTTTGTTTTACAAATTTCGAAAAGTAATTATTTTTTTTTACAACCGATGAGTATTAATTTTTTTTCTGATTTATTATTACATATTTCAATAGGTTTCTCATGACATTATTATTATTATTATAAATTTTATTATTTGCGTTTTCTCAGCTTATGAAAAAATTAACGAAAAAGCTTGGTGTTTTGGTTTGTTTATTGTAAAAAGTAAAATTTGGATATTTAAATTATGAAAATTCTAATGGTTTTTTAAAGATAGACTACTTTTTATAAAAAAAATAAATGCTTGATGTGCCAGAAAATGAAATCTTGTAAGAAAGGCTTTTATTATTTCATTTTTTTTCTTGTATTACAATGCATATGCGATAGGTTTATTATTTCATCTGGAATTAATTGTGCCCCCTAAATGATTGCTGAATTTTATACAAATAAAAAAAAAGAATGAATCAGCATTTATTTAATAAATTATTTAATGTTTATCATTCATGATAAAATCATTTTCTAAAACTCTTAAATTATTTGAATTGGGGAAACTATTTGTCATAGTATTTTTTTTTAATTAAAAGCCAATTTGATTCTTCATTAATGTAATAAAAACTTGGGTAGTTTTTAACATTGAAATTAGGAGTAGTGTAGATAAATGTGTGTATGTAAATAGAGTTTGTATATTAGTTTAGTTAATAAGGAATACTTAAAAATATTATACATGTATTGTTTAATAATTCAAAATTTCAATTTTCCCAATCAAAACATATTTTATGACGTTTAAGCCTGAAAATATCTGTTAATTTTAAATGTACATCCCTTAAAGTACTAATAAAACAGATTAATATAATTTTTTTTGTAATCCTTTTTATAAAAGCCTGCTAGTTAAAAAGATAATGATTTAATTATTTTTTTTTTTTTTTTTTTGAGAAAAAAATGTTTTTAAATCTTATATTTGTTTGTATTTTTTAGTAGGTTTAATTTCTCATTATTAATAAAGCAGTATAATAAGACCATTATATATGGAATATTGTTTAAGCATCTTGACAATTAATGTTTATAGGTATTTTGAAATTATTTAACTTTTAAATGTCTTTGAGGGTTATAGGAACTATCTCTGTTATCCTATATTTGTCTAATCATTTATAAAGTTTGATTCGTTTAGTTTTTTTTTATGTTATGTAATTTTTTATTTATGAAATTCAGATATTTTGTAAAATTGTTTTGAAATATTGTTATATATAGCAAAAATTATTAGTAATTTATTTATTGTTAAAAACTTTGATTTATTAATATCCTTTATGGGGGGAAATATTAATAATTTAATATTATAATGTATCTTATATGCTGTTATTGTTATTTTTCTTCAAAGCTTTTTAATGGAGTGAAATTTCATTATTGTACATTTCAAAATTCTAATTTTCTTTTTAAGATTAGTTCTCTTCACTTTGTTGTCTTGTCATAGACTTTTATATGTTAAATTATATAAATGGAGAAGAGTATTGTACATTTTACCAAAAGTTCGTAAGTTTTCTCGATAATCTTGAAATTTTTCCAGGTATACATTATACCTTTTAGTCTATAATTTTTTTATGATTATTATGCTATATGTACTTAAAACTACCATATTGTTTTACTGTAGATAATTATGGAACTCTATCAATCCTGGACTCTCGGATACTTCATTTTGAAGGAGGGATTTTCTGTTATGTTTTTTTAGCTTGTTAGCTGATTACAACTTTAAAAGTTATCCTTTCTAACACCAAAACAAAATAGTTGTTACCTTTAGAGGTGTCATTATTGTTAGTCAAAATCTTTCCAATTAATAACATATTATAAATAGAATAGTTTCACTTTCAATCTCGTATGCATATAGTTATGTTTCAAGTAGACCAGTCTAAATTTGTCTCTTGACTTCTATTATATAACAAGTTCAGATGACGATTGTATGACTTTTTTTCTTCCTTAAGATGATACATATCAAGTAATTTGAAAAGTACTATTTACTGATATATGAAGGAATACAATTTTTTTTTTTTAATTCTAGTATTTGGTTATCTCAATCACATTTTTTTTTTTTTTTTTTTTTTTAATTCATCATTTGCATTAAGAATGAAATTTTTTGTTTTGTTTTAAATTAAATAACTGTGTAGTTTTCTTCTATTGATATATTTTCAGAATCCGAATTAGAAACGCCTTAAAAGCTGTAGTTTATATGGAAATGTTTCTTCACCATTCTGTGTTTAAGAAATAACAAACAGCTGTTAAACAAATACCCTTTCTTGAGTTTTAATTTAAAAAAAAAAAAAGTAAAATTTTAAATATATGTTGCTTTCAATGTCTTTCTGATAATCTAATAACTAATTCAAGATCAGGTTTTAATTTAAAATCGGCCCTTCGCTTGCTTTTTTGAATCATTTTGGGTTTTTACGCGTAGAAATTTTTCTTCTTAAATCAGAGTATGGGAGTTGCACTCCAAAGGTTTTTCCTTTGTTTGATTTCTATTGTTCTGTGAGGAATGCAAGATATTGAGATTTCACATTGAAAATATTTTTTTTTTTGAAATATTAATATAGCTATAAAGGGTTTTGTTAAATGCGAAAGATTTTCACTATAAATTCTAGGCATATTTTAAATTTCTAAAGATTAATATGTAGATATTTATTATACCTGGATATGTTTAAATGGATTAAGAAAAAATATTATTTATATTTAATGGAGGTATTTTTAAGAAAGAAAATTAATATGTTAGTATATTGTAATTTATTACATTCAATAAGTTTTTAAATATTTATTAACTAAATGATTGTGCCTTTTAGATGATAATGGACCAATTCAAACAGAAATGACTGAAAGTGATGAGCGATACCTGAATGGTGATATTACAGAAAATAGTGTCACAAATCAAGAAGAAGCTATGGAAGAAGAAGGTAACATTATCAGTTTTATTATTAATGTTTCTAAGGAAAGAAATATAAATATGTATATACATTTTCTAAAAGCAGATTTTTTTTCCTTGTAAATAGGCACTTAAATTTTGCGATATGTACTTTTCTAACACTTTAAAAAAATTTTTCTAGATGAGGCTCGCTCAGCAGCTACTTTGAGATTTATTGTGCCTAATTTTAGCAAATTAAAAGAGACAGCACTAAGTCCACCCACATATATTCGAAATTTACCATGGTAATTTTAATTTCTTAAAATTTGCGATGTATTTTTAAAAATTTTAATTGTAATATATATATATATATATATTTTTTCATATTTATTTATAAAGGAAAATTATGGTTATGCCTCGAACGACACATGGTGGACAAGACAGACAACCCACAAAAAGCCTTGGTTTCTTCCTGCAGTGTAATGGTGAATCTGATGCTACGTAAGTACAGTTTATAGAAAAGATACTATATATACTACAGTTTATAGAAAGTTCTGTGTGATTTTTTAATTCCTTGTTAACCAAAATATTAAAATGATGTATTAAAATATTAAATTCCTCCCCCAAGAGAAAAGATTAAATGCATTTTTTCATAAATTAATGTTACTTATTAAATGTTTTATTAGAACCCAAAAAAATCCTTATTTTATTAAAATTTATTGACAGAAAAAGTTTTTTTTTTGTACTTTTAGTGATACAGTGCACAAATGATAAGAAATTTAAATATGTGTAATTGAACTGTACTCCAGAATTTTGATTAACTAAACTTCTAATATTATTGGAAACTATATGAAAAGAGAATTTTTTGTAGCATTAAAATTTTCTCAGCATTCTCGTAATAATAGATTATAAAATGAAGAAAAATTGCAATAAGATTAACATAAGCTCAAGGCATTTCCAAAATATAGTTTAAATTTTCAGAAAATCTGTTGTAATCACAACTATTTGGTATATATCTGAACATAAATATTTTCTTTTTATTTATATTTATTTTTCATTTAATGCTTGTTTTTGCTGATAAAATATAATATGTATTCATCATATATGTAGTCAGTGTTGTGGTTGAACTATTCCAGTTCACTTGACATTGATTACCACACAATGCTAGTGATTTGAAATATTTCTAATTACAAACATATATTTTATTGATAAGAATTTTGAATCAACAATCAATGTTATTCCTATATTTACTGTTTAATTAGAAAAAGAGTGGCATTGCAATTTTCTCATGTTTCTTCTATTGATTCCAATCTTGAACATAATTTTATATCATCTTTTTAACATAATTTTTATTATGAATGAATAGGCGGACCTATATATTTCATAATTCATCGTCTATTTCATTTTCTGCCTGAATGGTTTTCATGTTCAATACATATTCATGTATGGTTTCTTATCAGAAACATGAAACCATTTTTTATTCAAATCTGTAATCTTTTAATGTCTTCATCTGTTTCATTACTAAAATATGCTGAATTTTAGAACTTAATTGAAATTCCTTTTCTTAGTATTTAAAACAAATAGTGTTAGTGTAGTTATGATATGTTAAGTCATATTGCTTAATACATAAAAGAACTTGAAAAATAAGCTTGTTGTATTCATTTCTATTAAATTAATTGAATTACAATTTTATAAAATTTTCCTGTAACTGCTCATAAAGTTCTAAATGAATAAATTTACTACAATTTTCATTAATCAACTGTTGGATACAGTTGATTGATTAAAATCTATATTGCTAGCATCACTTCTCTAATACAAAACTATTGCAATATAAAAATGTTATTTTTAATCCAAATTATTTAGAGAAAATGGTCATATTAGTATTTTACTATGCAATCATTCATTAATTTTCCCAAATATTTTTCTTTTAACGGTTATATTTTAAGATTATATATACATCAAGAGCTAATAAATACATTCAAAAAGACAATGGTTTTCGAAAGGTGTCGCAGCTGCATTCTACTGGCAAATTTTTTTATTAGAGAAATATTAACCGCTATCAATATCGTACAGATTCATCAGAATATAAGTTCAGCTACGATATTAATAAGTACTGGCAAATTTAAATTATAATTTATTTACTCAAAATGCTATAAGATTATGCATATACATTTGAATATTAATTTTCATTTTACTATTTTGTAACTATCAATTAAAGCTGTGTTACAATAAATAATGTTTGGAATTAATTATATTTTTTCAGATGTCTTTGTGACATTCTTTCATTACATTTAATAACACTGGTCTCTGGAAAAAAAAAGTCCATAAATACTTTACCTAATCTAGCATTTTCATGTTGGATTTCAAAATCGGATAATTTTTTTATGACCAGTATTAAGCGACAAGATATAAATATTTTATTATAACTATTAATTCTCGTCTAATAAACTATAGTTTAAAAAAAAAAAAAAGGCTTTACTATTGCTCATACTTTTTGAGATTTTTATAATATTTTCTGGGTAAATTTAAAAATCTAAACTGTTTTTCTGTGTTATGTGAGGAGGGACTTCGCAAAAGATTAATCTGTTATTAGTTCTCTATTTGCAGTTCTATAAAAATTCTTAAAATTCAAATCTCTAATAAATTCTTAAGTTAATTTTATAAAACTTTTCTTACAAATTAAGAAAAAAAAAAAGAAAGCTTTCATTTTTGTCGTATAATTTTTTACCAATATTTCCCATTGTACTTAACTTGATATGGAAAACTTCACATTTAAAATAGGTGAGGTACATTTGAATTGCATTAATCTTAGATGATTTTGTGGTCAGTTAATAAGGGAACTTTGTTTTTTTCTTTTTATAGACATGTGTTAATATATTTTTATTTTGAAATACTGTTGATGATATTTCTATCACTCAAGCAGTGAAGGTTTATCTATTGAGACTGTTAACTGAACAGCATTGTGATCATTTTCATATCTGCATTTCTGTTTCACGTAGCAGTTTGATGGCCAATTTGGTTAGCGTTCTGGCTTTGGTACCACAGGCTTCAAGTTTGAATCCTGTCAGGGGCATGGGTGTTTATTAGTGATTCAGAATCCATGTTAAACTGTAGGTCCCTGTCTAATTAGCCTAAAGTGCGCACAGCATGACCATGGAGCGACAAACTAAATCTCTGTCACATGAACGAGATGTTTCTATGCTGTGTCATATTTAATATCGTCATATTTTCCATGTGTTTCTCTCGTATTAATAGAATGGACTTGATTTTTTTTTCAATTGCGGAAAAGAACAGCTTGTTGTTTACTTTTGAAGAATTAATAAACAAGCATGTCCTAGAGTTTTAATCACTAATTATCATTACATTACATTGTATCTCCTTCTTGAAAGAAGCAGTCATGATGATGTTTGAAGTAGCATACTTTAATTTTATAATTGCGATTCTGAAAGTTTTTTTAAATAAATCTAAATTTCTACTAAATTGCTTTATTCTTTTTTATAAATTAATGGTTAAAAATGATGCGAGTTGTAATTTTCGTCATTGTGATTGTCATTCCAACTTCTCAAAGTTTGGAATTTCTTTTAAGTTGGTTGATGTTAAGTATTGTCAGATCTTCGATCATGGTAAAATTTAAGTAGTTTTGTGAAGATTGATTTCTGTATTCAGATTTTTTTTTTTTTGTAAGGAACCTTACATATAATGTTTAGTAAAAATAATTTCTCCATCCATTTGCAAAAAGCAAATCAAGGTACACAATTTTTGTGTTACCCTTTTGTCTTGTAACTAAAGTAAAAATGGTTTTCTTATAGGCAATAGGCATTAAAAATGAAGAGATTCAGTGCAGCTAACTTTGAATATTTTGCTCAGCTGAGTGTGAAATTTCATAAAATAGTATTAATTTTCAATTTTTTTTTTTTTCCTTTTCATATCTCCATTTGTATGTTTTTATTCTTTTTAATATTATAAGGCCAATCATGGTGTTAATTTCTTTAATTCACAACAAAGAAATCTATGTTTAAAACTGTCATGTAAAAAGAACAATTAAATTAAAATATCATTGCTTGCCTTGATATTTGATATCAAAATCAATCTATTGGATGATTAAATTATGTACAGTGGAAAGTTTTCAGAGAATACATGCAAGAAATAGGCAGCATATATTTAAGTCCGTCCATAATAAATAGTATAAAAATATTTTTGTTGCTCTGTCATTTTTAAAAATATATATTATTTATATACTCAACTTTATATGTTAACAATTCAACACCAATATTTTATTTTTATTCACTTAATTTTGTGGTGGCAGCTATCTTTTAAGTCTCCTCGCAAGCTGTTTATGCTTCTTTTAAAAGTTTCTTTTAGCATTTAGTGGAAATCTCAATTTTATTTGGTCCTAGGACAAGTATTTTAATATTGTGATATTAAGGACATAATATTTTTGAATTTATATTGTTTTTTTCTAAAAACATTTCGTAAATTCTTAAATCAAAATTTCTATTTAGAAATTGTTAACTTTTGTTTGAAAATGTCAACTTTTAAGAGGGAAGGTATATTTTTAAAGTATAAATTTTTTGTTGGAAGTGTATATCTAATATTTTGAATTAAATAAAAATATTAAACTTAAAATAATTTTTTATGTTGAGAAATGGGCTGGTAATGGTGTTATGTACCTAACAAATTATATAATTGCCTACTTTAAGTTTAAACTGGGGAAAAAAATTCATATTTTTTTTTTTATTACTAAGGTATTCATGTATATTTCTTCTAATTTAGTAAAAATAACTAGCATGTAATATATTTTATACTTTCTTAAAATTTTTAACTTAACTTTTTTTTAAAGATTTTTAAGTTAAATTAAAATTATAAACCTAGGTTCAAGTTTGGTTCAATTAAGTGTTTTTCTTAAACTTGAATTAACCAGCATAAGAAAATACAATATGAAATTGTTTTTTTTTTATCATAAATTATTTAAGAAGAATTTTAAAAAATAATGTTACCATATTGAAAAGTATAGAGTTTTAACAGTATATTCAGATTAAATAATTATGTTTTAACCTGAAAAATTAATACTTTATAGTAAAAAAATTATTCTAAAGCAAAACAAATTCAATCCGTGAAAGCACTTTCTGTGTTGACATGGCAAAAAAATTTACCTAGGTAGATGGATTTCTAAGATATAAAATCATGTATAAATCTTCCAACTTAAAAACCTTTGTCAAGTTGATTTTTAGTGATTTTAATATAAAACTTTGATTGAAAATATTTTTTTCATAATGAGCTTAAAAAAAAAAAAAAAAAAATATTGTACCTTTTGTGCTTCATGTTGCAAAATGAAAGTATTTATCCTAGAACTAGAGAATTGAGATAATGAAGTCGATGCCATTTTCTGAAAAGTTGGACATGGTTGCCATCATAAAACCATTGTGGGAAAAAAAAAATATTTGTTTTAAACTGTCAATATAAAAAGTTTAAGATATGTAAAAAAATTTAAAAATGGTCATGTAACAAACATTGTGACTTTAAATGTTTGATCATTTAGGAAGTATTAGGAATAGTATAGATAAATGTATATTACTTTAATTTTTTAGTTGCAGATATATTTGTATGTGAGGTTATGTATATTATGTTATAATTCTAAGTATTAAACTCCTTTCTTTTAATATAGATATTTTAAAAGAAAGCAAACCACCACATTATTTTAGTATTTATAAGGGAAGGTGGGGGTAGTTATCATGAGCAGAGTTATCCACTTCCTTTTAATTCATTATATTTTTAAGTTTTATTTAAATGCATGAATGAGGCTACAAAATTTGCATTTTTTACAAAAGTAGTTTTTTAGCTTATACAAATAGAATTGAATTATTATATAAAAGATATTGTATATGTAATAAATTGCTATAAAAATAATTTTTAAATATATATCATTGCTTAATGTATAATCTTAAGTATTGTAAATTACTTCGAAATGGGGCATATTGCAT
The DNA here is from genome assembly GCA_021605095.1 of Caerostris extrusa. Classification (NCBI taxonomy): domain Eukaryota; kingdom Metazoa; phylum Arthropoda; class Arachnida; order Araneae; family Araneidae; genus Caerostris; species Caerostris extrusa. The sequence continues at coordinate 64,028 of BPLR01017205.1, read as the reverse complement.
TATTGTATATACAAGTTACAAAATTTTTATAAATATCTTAAAAAAAATAACTGCTGCATTAAAATCATTTTTTAAAAATCCAATTTTAAACGATATTTTTTAACTGTAAGCTAACTAATTTACAAAACAAATAGTTACATTTTACTTAAAGGTTTAAATATGCATGGTCTTTTATTGCCTTTGAAAAGAAAATGGTTACAACAAGCTACATAACTTATATTAGAAGTACAAGTTTTTCATAATTAACATGCATGATTTTTGATGAGAAAAATATAATTTGAAATTGAAGGCTTATTTAACTTGTGAATGCATAGGTTTTTAAAATACAGAGAAGAAATAATAAACATTTTAGGGAAAACAAATGGGGTGAAAAACATTTTGGAAAGCTGCAGTGGGTGAGAGCAAAAAAAAAGAAAATATCGTGTAACTTTCATAGTCACTAAAATAAAATGTTCACATTGAATATGAAACATGCACTTCAGATAAGGGGAAAATGTTAGAAGCATAAGGGGAATAAAATGTCATGCATTAGATTTTTTTCTTGTGATAAAATTATTGCATTAAATAGCAGTTTTTAAAAAAACTGAAAATATTTTATATAAAGGAAACCTTAGTAAATGCCTTTTGTTTTCCTCTTGTAAAATAAGTAGATGAAATTCATTGTTGATATCAAAGATAGTGTTTTTAATTTATTATAAAGAAAAAGCCCTTTTTAAATACTTAAATTTTAAAGTTTTTATTTATTTATTTTAATCAGCTGAGTTTTATTCATTACAATACAAAATACTTTTTTTGTGACATATTGTCTGTTTATTTAATTTCAGTTATCTCTTTCTTTTTTTTAATTTAGAGATGCTTCTAATCTAGAAGTGAAATCATTGTATAATCAGATCATTTAATGTAAAAAATGTAGTAATGTCTCAAGAAGTGGATCACTCTGTTCTGGGATATAGTTAAAAAGGTTCATTTCATGAAAAAATACATAAGTTTTCCTTTATTATAAAAAATTATTTTCCTATAAAATTGCAGGACCAATTAGAAAGATTAATAGAATTAAATATTTTTAGGTAAAATAAACGTATTGGAGTAGGCCACTTTGCCCCACCTTCCCTATATATCTATATCTATATTTTAAGAAACCTTCTCGGTAATAATTTCCTTAAACTTTTTATCCCTCTAGGTCAAATGGTGGTTTGCCTAATTTGGAAAACAATGAGGGGTAAGCAATGCCATTCTTATACCGATTCCTGTTTGAATTTTTTTCTGAAAGGATCTTTCAGTCTGAATTATACTTTTTTTTCTTGGTTAACAAATGGAAGCCTTAATCTTGTTTTCCCCCTTAAAATGAAATTATTTCATAAAATGGGAGATTTTTTTCTTTTGATTTAACATTTTTTTATATATATATTTAAATTGTTAAAAATATTTTATTTTCCTGTTATTAAACCTCTTTTATTAGTTTGAAATCGTTTCCTTTCTTTATTAATTTACTCATTTCTTTTTTAGTACATGGTCTTGCAATGCTATTGCTGATCTGCGTCTTATTTCACAAAAAGAGGGAGTAGAGAATTTTTCTAGAAGTGAGTTAGCGGAATTTTTTGAATTAACAAGAACTTTTTAATTATTAAATGTAGAAAGTTGTACTGGTCTTATAATCGTTGCACAAACCTAACTGAATAAATTAAAATGACTCAATTTTCTAGGGCAGTTTGTTAAATCTTGTAATGTATAATTTGAGTGAATCAATTTCACTTATTTATTTTAAATAAAGGCATTTTTCATACTTTCAATTAAACAAATATTTCATTAACATTTATTACATTTATTTTCCTAGTTTCTAGCAATGTATCATCAAATGATTTATTATATGAACAATTTCTGTATTCTAAATTATTTGTGTAGATTTTTAAATTATATTTGTTGAAATGATTTAAAGTTCTTTTAAATTATGTTATTCAACTGAAATTCTAAAAATCAATGGGATATTAATCTAATCTATTCTAGTTTTTTTTTTTTTTTTTTTTTTTTTACATAATGATGAAAATGTTATGTTTATTTTTAGAAATACAGCACCTCTTCTATAGTAAAGAAAATGATTGGGGATTTAGCCATTTTATGACCTGGAATGTGAGTGAGATCTATTATAAATTTGTAAATATTTGGTTGGTGTAAAATAAAAATGAATATATATTGAAGGAAACAGGATTAACGTTTAATGATGTATTAATATGTAATTAACATTTATCATGGTACTGTAAAATTCTTATAATGGTCTCAGTTTAAGAAGGAAAAAAAAAAAGTAGCAAATATATATATATATATATTGATATATATTGATTTCTTCAGAAATGAATTTGCTTTCAGAATTTGATTGTTTATGTTAAAAAAATTTACATTTTCATGGTTTCTTTCCCATCTCCTCCCCCATATATTTAAAAGTATATCACAGCTCATTATGCAGTAATAAAAAAATATTTCAAAGTTTAAACACCACAGTAATTTTTATTTTGAAAATAAACTTCATTTCTACTTGAACATATTCCGTTAAACTGCCATAGATCATTGTGATAATCGGTGTTGCAAAATTGCACTTTTGTTGCTGTAGCTCTTCATTTTTATTGTTAGATATAAAACATTGAATTTCCCTCTTGTTTATAAATTTTTTTTTATGGCTGTATTGAGATTTTATTAAGCACAATGCAGAAAAGGAAGTCTTGCTGGTGGGCTTTATTAAATAGTAATTCAGATGTTCATCTTCTTTAGTAGTAATTTTCAATTGTTTACTTTTACTTTAAAATGTATTTTAAATGAGCAATGAATAAAAATATATCCATATATCATGTAAAAAATAATATAAATTACAACAGGGATAAATAATTCATCTGATAATTTTTAAATATGCAAGTAAAATTGGTTTATCTGTAGTTGATTTTTAATAATCCAAATTAAAAAAAAATTTAATTTAGTTATTGTGTTTAAAATTATTTTTAATCAATACTTAGCAGTTTTTGATAAGAAAAATAATTAAAATAGTTAAGGTTGTTAATGTTATTGATAAATTCAGTGTTAGAATACAATTTTTATAACATACTTACTTTCTATTATAATCAAATGTGCCATTTATTACTCTTTTTTTCTTCCTATTTTAAAATTTCAGGAAGTACTTGATCCTGATAAAGGTTTTATAAAAGATGATACAGTTATTTTGGAAGTGAGTGTGACAGCTGATGCTCCTCATGGCGTTAGGTAATCACTATTTTTAAAACAAACATTTTAATAATTTATTTATCGTTGTTATTTAAATTGTAATTGTATATAATTCATCTGAGAATTTTTAATTCATTTTGTATGAGTGGGAATAATCCTTGTATCTTAAGTGTTTTAATGAAGTTTCATGAATTTCAAAATCTTATAATAGATAACTGCCAATAGCTATACTATTCTTTATAGTTTCCTTTTGGAAATAAGCTTTAAGTTTTTATCTAAAATAAAATTTTAATTGATTGATTCAGATGCATTTTTTTCCCCCACATTTTGAAATTCTTAAATATATTGTAAATTATATTGGTAACCTTCGATATAATTCTAATCAAAATTATCTTTAGAATTAAAAACTCTAGGTTCATTAAATAGATTCATCCCCATACATGCTTTTTTGTTCTTAATATTTCATAAAACTGATCGTTTTATTTATTGCAGTTGGGACTCAAAGAAACATACAGGTTATGTTGGCTTAAAAAATCAGGGTGCTACTTGTTATATGAATTCATTACTGCAGACATTATTCTTCACTAATAAATTAAGAAAAGTATGTTTTACTTTTACTGTTCCACCTTAAATATATTAAATGTAATATTGATGAACATATTTCTGATCATGAAAAACATTTTTATACCACAATTAAAGTAGCCAAAAATAAAATAAAAAATTTGGTCAAATAAAAATAGATTTAAACATATTAAAGCATTTGTTCAATTCCCTTTTATTACATCTTGTTATTATATATTGCCTCTTAAAAATATTTCAATATCATTAAAAAAATCTTATTAAGAAATGTATATTTATTTTAATTAAAATGGTTAAATTAGTTTGAAGTATGTGAAAGAAATTTAAATTAATAAGCTGTTTTTGTACTCTTGTTAAAGTTTTCTTCAATCTAAAATGGTAGATATTTTATTTAACGATTAAACAATTAGAGGAAGAGATGACAGCAAATGAAGCATCAAAATATTAGAAAATACAGAAAATTACTATTGATTCAAATCTTCAGTATACTAACATTTGCTATATCGATTAAAAACAATCTGAAAAGGTTGTTTTGTTTCTATTGAAACTATTTTGATAATTATATAAGTACAGTAATATCATTTCTAATTTACACCTTCATTAATTAATGTATTTTATATATAATATCTTTAAGCTAGCAAGAAGAAGGGGCAGATAATGGGAATTAAATACATAAAGAACTTCAGTTTTGAAAGATTTTAATATTTTTAGAATAAGAAACGTATCTTTTTTTCATTAATAATTTGTCACATTTTTTTTTTTTTATAAAAGCTAAACTGTTGATTATAAAAAGATGTTTTTGTATTAAAAATTTATTTTCCTTTATTATAATATATTGCTGAAAGATTGAAAACTTTATAGAAAAATCATTGTTGTTTTTAATTTTTTAAAAATTGATTTTTAGGCTGTTTATCAAATTCCTACGGAAAGTGACGATTCTTCAAGAAGTGTTGCCTTGGCCTTGCAAAGGGTATTCTATGAGCTCCAATTTTCTGATAAGCCTGTTGGCACAAAAAAACTTACGAAATCTTTTTTGGGTTAGTGGAATTGCCTTTCTGTTTATTACTTTGGTTGTATATGTAAATGTTTTCATTACCATATTGATATTCTGTTCTTAATTTAGATGGGAACGTTAGATTCCTTTATGCAACATGATGTTCAAGAATTGTGTCGTGTTGTAAGCAAATTTTTTTCTTGATATTTTAAAATTTTATTTTGATCTAATGATAAAATTTGAAATACTGGAATATTTCTTTTTTGCAGCTCTTGGATAATATGGAAAGTAAAATGAAAGGGACTTGCGTGGAAGGAACAATACCGAGGCTTTTTGAGGGCAAGATGACGGTATATATGACTTTTATTCATCTATTTAGCACATTAAAAATAATAAATTTATTTTCAAATAAAATTTTATTTCTAATAGAGGAAAAATTAAATTAATATATATTTATTCTGTTTAATTTTTCAGGGTATATTATAAGCAAATGTAATTTCAATTAAGTGTCTTTAAGCATTTTAAAGGAGATTTTAAAATAATTTTATGGTCGATATTAATATTTTATAATTTAAAAGATTAAAAGAATTTTTGTTATGAGGTATAGATATTGTATATTTATTAATTACAAGAAATTATTTGTAGTTTTCCTGATTGTCTTTGTATGTTGAGAAAACATCCTTTTTATTTCTCAACATATCAAGACAATAGTTTTTTGTTTTTTTTTTTTACTTTGAGTCGCATTCAGAATTGAGTTATAAAAGTTTATGATTTCAAACTAATTTGCTGCAATTTGTACACAACAGGCCTTAATTATTAATATATTTATTTCCTATATAAATATCACTTTGTTTTGGAACGATATTATGTCCCACCCTGAAAGATTTGTGGCCTGCCGAGTGAAAGCTGTCTCTTGCGTATAGGGAAAATAATAGGTCTTGTTTCTCAGAGTTTTCAAACTGCAGCAAATACTCGGCCTTGTGTTTATTAACTGTGGTTGTAGCATTAGGCTTTATTACAATGCATCTTTTACTTGAGTAATATAATGGGGTAACTTATGCATATTTATATCTATTTAAAATTTATTTTATTATTTTTTTTAGAGAAACTTTCAAAATAGTTATTAAATTATTTTCAAGATATTTTTTTTTAGTTGATTGACATTAATTTTACACTTGTTTGCAGTCCTTTCTTCGATGTAAACATGTAAATTACACTTCCAGTCGAAAAGAGCCTTTCTATGATATACAGCTAAATGTTAAAGGAAAAAAACAAGTAAGTTTTTTTCGGTTCAGTTGAAATTATCTTGCTTAAAAAAATCAAGAGGCATAATCTCTAAAAGTCATTTAGTTAAGATTTTAATTTTATAACTTCTTGATAAGTACCCTTAATAAATATAAAATGCTCAGTAGACATTTCAATGGATGTGTAAAATATTGGTGATGTTGTTGGTAAAATTCATTATACTACTTAAATTTATCTGAAATTATTTATACTGATACTGAGCTTATCCTATTGATAAAATTCGTATGCTTAAAAAATATATCTTACTAAAAAAGTGATTTTTTTTTATATTGATATATTTTTAGTATGATCACAAATAATCTATAATTAAACACATAATTGGCATAAAAATTATAAAATTTTTTTTTAATTTGAAACAGTAGAGTACCAGTTATCTGAATTACTATAAATATTAATATTTGATAAGTGAAAAAATTGGTTTAAATGAAATTTACATAAATAGTTTCTAAATATGGAGTTGAAATATAAATTCTCATTTAATTTATATTAAATTTCAAAGTATTAAATGTACTTGCATTCCTTGGATTGTACATTTCCAGTGCTTTCATAAAAAGGGGAATTAGATTGTTTGATTTGATGAAGTCCTTTGATATATTTTGTTTCTGGAATAATAAACATTTTCAATGCTTGCAATGTTATGTCGTTGTGTAAATATTACTAGAATTGCAGGTGTAGCTTGTTCTTGCTATTTAATGAATTCAATAGTTTTTTAATTGCCCTTTGGAATATGTCTTTTTCTCTGATGGACATTGTTTTCATATTGTTACTCTATTAGTGATTTTCAACCATGTCTGCAATCAACTTGTGTAATTTCTTGCTGTTCAACTCGACAATATCTTCAGCAGGAAGTTTCATAAACAAGAAATCTTATGCCAAGCTCAATAAAGAGATTCATCATCAAGAGAAATGTGAAGTCATATTCAGAAGTCAAGCATTTGTGGAGAAAGTTGGAGTCAGTTAAAAAAAAAAAAAAAAAAAAAAAAAAAAAAAAAACGTTTTAAAAATTTTTTTCAAATTTCTAGTAATTAATGCTAAATTTAAATGTTAAGTATACAATCCAATTGTATCCTTCAATAATACAACCAGTAACAAAGACAGTTATTGCCTTATCAACATGCCGAATAGGGGTTCAGCTACTTTTCTCAGCTTTGAAGCTTAAAAAATCACTATCTTGTTAAATAGAGAATAAATTACTAGTGAAAGGAAAAAAAAAATATATATATTCATTATTAAAAACCAGAAATTTAATTTATTACAAATATATAGCATCTCTATGATTAAAAGTTACAATTTCATTTTTGCTTCTCTTAAGCTAATCTATAATTATTTGGTACTTATTAATTTAATGCTGTTATTTTTTGTAAGCATATTTAGTGTACAAGGATGTCTCAAGTTTGTGCATATATTACTTCATTATAATGAATTTTTAAATATAAATATACCATAGCATGAAAACAAATCGCATTTGTTTTGGAAGTATGCACCCTTGACCAATAGTTGCGAAAATAAGAGTCTAAATAAACTTGTTTTATTAATATTAATTTGGTTTTTACCTGTTAAATTATGCAATTATAATATACTACTGATAATTTTATAAAAAAAACTAAATTAACAGTTTTTGCCAGATATAATCAATTTGATGGGTTTTTTAATCTTCATATTTGTTTATAAATTACATATAAATAAAATTTATATATTTACTCTTGAGAAAACATGGGATTATTTTGATTACACAATTTGTCGGTTTTTCTTTCAACTTTATAGACAAAAATTGTTTGTGATATCTTAGTATAGAATCATTAAAAATTTGATTCCTACCAAAAGTATACCAATGCCCAATTTAAATTTATTAAATAAAGAAACTTTTTAATGTATTTGTTTTATTCACTTTTTCTTAACATTTAATCTATTTCCTAAGCATTAAGAATTTTGATGAATTTTTCATAGTTTGATTTCTATAACCGAGAAAAACGATTATGAATAAAACCAAGGCAAATATAATCAAAATGGATATAATTGGCATATTTATATTTAAAAAAAAAAAAAAATACAATCATTTTTGGGTTTTTTGTGAAAAGAATTGTAATATTTCTTTAATTAAAATGCGAATTTTCTTTTCCCTTTAGTCATTGAATCTTTTAAAGACTATTGTGCCACAGAGACCTTGGATGGTGAAAATAAATATGATGCTGGCGAGTATGGTCTTCAAGAAGCAGAAAAGGGCATTTTTTTCTCTTCTTTACCTCCTGTTCTTCACCTTCATCTTCTGCGCTTCCAATATGATCCTCTTACTGATCAGAACATTAAAATAAATGATAGGTAAATGTTCTTATTATTTAAAACATCTATTTATTCTTTTAACATAATTTTTATTGCCAATCTAAAATTCATTCAATATTATTTGCCACCCTATTTAAATCATTATGGAAAGAAGGTTAAAAAAAATATTTCGTAGCCAAAATTTTAGTATGATTTTCGTGAACTCTGAATTTTCCTACTGGTTTTAACATTTTTTGATAAAGAGAAAATATGTAGTTATATAAACTTATTAAATGAAGAAACAAAAATGTAGGTATATAAACTTAAATTATGTATATTTTGTACATAATACAAAATATATATAATTTAAGTTATTAAATATTTAGAAGATGTTGAATGTTTTGTATTTTATTAATATTGGGCATCTTCAAAATTTTTAATTATATTTATTGTGGAAAGTAGCACAATAACCAATGTATTTATTTATTTTTTTTTTTTTGTAATAATTTAACTGCATTGTAAAACCAATTAAAATTTAATCTTTGAGATGTTAAATGGTAAAGTATTCCCTTTTTTTTTTTTTTTTTTTTTTTTTTTTTCTTAAATTTGTGTATTGCTTTCATTTTATTTTTCTACTGTAATATGTGTTATTATTGTGTAGGATTAAATAGAAAATATTTTCTAGTTTTATTGCATTTGATTTATGTTGTTTTGGTAAAAGTTAAATTCTACTAGGGAAATATGTATTAATTTTTTGTGATTTTTTTTTTTTAATGTTCAAATGTATTATTTCTTATGTTATTTAGATTTTACTATAAGTTTCTTGTAATATAAGCTATTGAACATGTAAAATTTTAATTTAGGTTTGAATTTCCTGAGCAGCTTAATTTAGAAGAATTCTTAAAAAATGAGGAAGAATCGAGTCCAGCTGTTTATACATTACATGCAGTTTTGGTTCACAGTGGAGACAATCATGGGGGTCATTATGTAGTTTTCATAAATCCAAAAGGAGATGGCAAAGTAAGTATGAATTTTTGCATACTTTTTTAAAATTTATTATTTCCAATGGCAGGCTACAATAAGTAATAAAATAAAAAAAAAAAAAGAACACAAAGAACATGAAAACAACGAAAATCGAAAGAAATCGCATAGTGACTTGTTTAGCCCATAAGGGCCCTAGCCTTCCAGTAACGACCATACACAGTAGAGGAAACAAGTGCAGGGTAGACAGGAAGATGAATCCATGTCCTCTCAAGACTGCAGAGCATGCATTTTATTACATACAAAAAGTTTTCATGTAAAAAGATGATTTTATTTTTTCATACAAAAAAGATGATTGGCCATACAATCATGGCCCATCAGGAGTCTGAAAAGGGCAACAGCTTTAAACCTGGGCTGATCAGGGATGTTTAAAATAAAGTTAAACCAGGCCTTAGATGAGTTGCCTTCAAGTAGATTATCAGATAGTGTTCCGAAAAAAAGTCTAGGATCATCAGTTTCATCGAGTGAAAAGAGATGTCTTTACAAAATGTTTTTTTTTTTTTTTAATAGGAATGTAAATAAATATTTTGCATGTAATAGTTGTAGGCTTTAGTAATGACTACTCATTTTGTGACTTTATGTGGTCTATGGAATATATTTACATTATAAGTAAGATACTTTTAGCAGTATCTGTTTTGCTGATAAAATTAATGTATGTGGAATATATTTTTAATCTTAAAAATTATTAAGAATTTAAAATCTGGGAGCATTGTGGATGATAATATTTTTAAACTCCTCCCATAAATCCATTATATACATGTTGCAGCGATAACTGTTTCTCAAAATGATGGATTTCAGTGTATATTGCATCAATAAATATCATTATGTATGTGTTGAGTCTTCTCTTACTAATGTCGTTATAAAAATCTAGAAATGAATATTAATGCTGAGTCTGGGCAATTAATTCTATTTGTAATAAACTAATTCTTAAGTCACTCATTCTCTAGTAGTATATCCCAATAAAGATGGAATAGGTATACTTTTCTGTATTAACAATTGTTTAAAATGACCTAATTCTTTCTCTATAAGGTAATGCCAATTCTGAGTAAATCTTAGGTAAATTGCCATTCTGATTGCTAATTACGTTAACCTTGTTTAATACTTCTATATTTCTTTAAAAAAAACATTAAATATTAAGCTAAAAAGCCAGCTATCGTTTTGTTATTTCGCATGATATCACATTTAGGAAGCAGTAAAATAATATTAATAAAATAACATCTAATTAAATAACATTTCTGCATCTGTATTATTTAAAGTAAAATAGTTTAATTCATGGAATTCTCTAGTCTCAGAATGTTCTAAAATTGAGAGCCATAAGGGAGAGTTTAGGGAGAAAAGACACTTATATGGTTGTTCATTCAGGTTGTAGGAAATATTTTTGTTCATTACACTTCAAATTGGCTATTATTGTTAAATTTGCAATGCTGCCTAATAGAAAATTACTAATCAGATCAGAATTAACTCTGCATGAAGAGTCGCATGTAGATCTACAAAAATCTAGACATAACAGAAAATCGGAAGGAATCTAATGATTGAAAATTTCCAGTGCTAAAAGTAAAGAAAGTAATGATGCTGCCGCCTTGACCAGATGTTAATCTAAATAAGAGTCAAGTTTTATTTTCTGAAGCCATGCGATTGTTTTATTTATTGCCTAGTAAATATAACAAGTCTCCCTATTAACCTCTGTAGAATGATAAAGGGTTTCTCTTAAGCCTAGGGTGCATATAAGTTAGCAGGATGCAAATAGATCCCTTGTTCAATCCTCTAGTAATCCTTAAAACTTGGGTTCATGAACATTGTGGCTGCATAAACATTAGTAGAGTGCGGAAGAACTACTGAACTCCTTTTTCACCTTTTTAATGGGTAGATGTTGATCTTTATTTTTATATTAAGGGCTCTATCTTCATGGCACTTGAATGGCTTTTATTCACTGAATCTTTTCTTAAGCTGTTTTCATAAGTTACACATGCTCAGTGTTTCATTTTAGTCTATAATAATCTGATCTGCCTATGGATTTTCTCTTAATTCCATCATTCAAACTTTGGTTATTAATTTAATAGCTCTTTGCTTTTGAATTTCCCTGAATGTTTTGAGAAATCTCCATGGGATTTGTTTAATCGTTTGCATTGAAAGTAATGCAGATATTGCCACGATGGGAACTATATATATCCCTTTTAGACCTAAAATTTTTTAATATTTAAATATATATATATATTATATATTTTTATTTTAGTATACATTGATTTCAATGACACTAAAAAAATAATTAAAATAATCTACAATTACACTGAACTGTTTCATTAATGACTCAAGAGTTTAACAAATCAATGAATAAAAAATAAATAATTTCTGCTACCTGAATCATACTTTTGGTTTGGATTTCTATTTTTTAGCTATGTCTACTTTTCTTGCATAAGATGTAATATTACTTTTGAAGCTTTGTTCTTGTTTAAATAATTACTCATAACTTTATCTAATTAATATTAACATCATAAAAATTCTTTTCTTTAGTGCTAATGGTACATAACTTTTCTTTATAGTGGTGCAAGTTTGATGATGATGTTGTTTCTCGGTGTTCAAAACAAGAAGCTGTTGATCATAACTTCGGTGGTAATGAAGATGATATAACTGTGAAGCATTGCACAAATGCTTATATGTTGGTGTACATAAAAGATAGTGTTATAGGTAATATATATAACAACTAGGTGTATATTTCTTCAATGCAGAGATGTCAAAACTTTTACAAACTTTAATGCTGTATGTAAAAGTGTTTAAAATAGAAGTGAATGATTGATGATCATTTGATACGACTATTATACACAATGCCTTGATGCACATTTTCAAACTTTCACTAAAAATGAATTATAAAGTATTAAATATTGTGCTGTATGAAACAGATTAGGTATATGCAATAAAAATATTATTGCCCTAACAAAACTATCAGATTTCATTTACTTTGTTTCTTTCTGAAAATTATGGAATTCAAATTAAATTTTCTTTTTATGAAATTGAAATTCATACAAATAAAATACTTATTCATGACTTTTGAATAATATTTTTTTAAATGTATAGTTTTAATAATACTTTTGTTGATCATTTGCATTTTATGTAAAAATTATTAAATATTTTACAAATATAAATACAAGTTAATGTATTAAAATGGTCTTAACATTATTTATATTTTTTAGCTGATGTACTACAACCAGTAACTGAACAAGATATCCCTGATCAGTTAGTTGAAAGACTATCAGAAGAACGGTAAGTTCAATCACAGATGCATAAAAAATATATATATATATATAAATGAATCTTATGTTAATTTTTAAAATGTCTGTCATACAGATAAAATTGTCTGCAAGAGTATTCAAATAGAAGGTAATAGATAAATGCCTGCGAGTTATCAAGCTGTTGTTTTGTTAGGATAAGAAGGATAATCCAGAAAAGAGAAGCATTTCAGAGACTTCATTTCTATTGGCATAGTACATATCAAAAAATGATTCCTATATAGATTAACCATCCAGTTGGAATAGGCATTGAAAGGCAATCAATAGCAAATATGGGGTAATTCTTTATTGGCAGGTTCATATTAATGTATGTAATGGAGTCAAAAACTGTTACTCAGGTTGAAAAACAATTAGTTTTCCTTTGTAAAATCATGTAAACAAACGTGTCTATATAGGATTTTCTGGCAGAGATGGTATATAATAGTCTCACTATATCTAGTTAAGGTATGGTTTGCTACTTCAAGGGCTGGTAACTCCAAGAGGACTTGCACTTAATAATTAGATAGTTTAATAATTTAGCTGATTAGGATTATATGTGTGTTTGTTTACTATGTACTTAATATTTAAAAGGATAGAATTGTTCATGGATTTAGTTTAAGAATGAATTTTGTAAAATAAAAACAAATCTTTGATTTTAGTGTACTTTAATAAAATATGTCAAATGATTCAATTAAAGTTACAAAAATTAAATATACTTTTTATTCTAATAAGTTAATTATCCCTATATGTAGTTAAAAGGTTACTGAAAGTTAAGCTATTGTTCAAATGTGCTCAAATTCATGAAGTAAAATTTAAAATAACAAGTATTTCAGGCGATATCCTGAACATTTAAAAAAAATTTTAATGAAGTAAATTGGCATTTAATAATTAATGGTATAATTATAAGGCTTTTTATACTTTCCATCTTTAGTCTCATTTATATATGATTTTTCCTCATCTGTAAATTTTTAAAAATGGAATTGGCTTTAAATACTGAAACTTTCAGCAATTTGGGAAAAAAAAAAAGAATCTCAAATTATGCTTTTCAACTAGATGTTGAATATTCTATCAATTTCATTGAATATACAAAAATTGGCATCCATTTATATAAAACAAGTATTGTTCAAATGTGCTGTAAGTAATTTAAAGAAATAACTGGTTCTTATTAATGAAAATATATTTGGCAAAACTACATCTGCTGATAGTTTAATGTCTTCCTAACAATTATATATATATATTTTTAAAATTCCCTATATATGTGTTGATTTTGCAGAAACTATAAAAATTCCCCATCGTTAGTTAGAACTATATCTTGCAATCAGTGACAAGAAAGTTCTTCTACATTTTTTAAATGTTCATAATCATTCAAATTAAATGTTCTAATTAGTGTGCAATTATTTTGTTTTTTACTTTATTTCAGACGACAAGAAACTCTCCGTAGAAAGGAGAGAAATGAGGCTCATTTATATATGACTGTACAAGTTGTGACTTCCGATAGCTTTTGCGGCCACCAAGGAACAGATCTGTTTGACCCTGACAAAATAAATTATAGGTTAATTCTTTTGCTAGCTTTTATCAAACAAAATAAAAATGTTATTAATTTATGACTGGATAATTTATCCATGGTGGTTATCAATTATTTAAACTTCTTGCTTAAGTGAATCATTTAATTTCATTTGCTATATATGTTCTAAAAAAAAATCCTTAATTATTTTTATGTTCTTTAAAGAAGATCAAAATTATGATTGCATTCTAAAATAAAATATGCTTATGGATTACATAAAACTAATTGAACCGATAAAAATTTCATTTCTGGAATTCTGCTTTCTAATTATTGGGAAAAGCTCAAAATTTGTGGGGTATATTTGATCCCAAAATATTTTGAGAGATCTCTTATTGTACTGTTTGATGTCAATCAATGTGGATATAGATTCCAGTATGAAATTTTAATGGCTTGATTTCTGAATAAATCTCATATTTTTTATTACGATCTATTTAGCATTATTTAATAATGCCATTTGCTAATTTTATTTTATTTAAATTTGAACAAAGCTGTATAGATGTCACATTAAAGAATTTGATACCTCTACCTTTATATATTAATAAGGTATCTACCTATTTATATGAATTCTCCTTGCTTATACCTTTTATAATGGTTTAATTTTATTTTATACTGACTTGCTTAACTTCTTAGGTACATTTGACGACTGATTTTTAAATGCACTTGTTCTGCCTAAATTATGGATGAGGAGTCTAATTTGTCGCTCATAATGGGACAAACTTAAATATATATATTCTGTTCATGGCAGTAGTGATTTGTAACAGTTACAAGAGGATGTTTCTTCCAGTGCTTTAGTGAACCTTGTTTGTGATAAGACTATCCCAAAATGTCAGAAATTATTAATATAGAAAGATTTTATTTAAGATTTGAGAAATATAAGGATGGCTATAGTGAATTACAAGATCAAAATTTCAAAGACTATATTAGACTAGAAAATATTGATGATGATAGTGAAATTAAGATTTCAAGGACGCATCAGACACTTATCAAACAATTACAATAAATGTTCTAATGAATTGTGAGAAGAATAGATTTAAAACAAAATTTTGTTGATGTAAAAGATTTTGATACCTAGGATCAATTCTATGTGTCTGCATAGACGGTGATAATCCTAAAATATTACATGTTTTGGAAAGTCTTGAATGAAGATTTTTGTGATATTATTGTAGAAGATAATTTATAAATTTTAAGTTTATTACTTATATATATATATATATATATATATATATATATAATTGTTGAAATACATGAATTCTCACACCTAATATACTGCTTTTTATACACTACTCAGCACATCAATAAATTAAATCCATTCTAAATGTAAGAATTTTTTTCAAATAATTTTAGGAGATTAAGTACATTTGTTTTTAAACTTCACATGTTTGAATATAATTTTTAATTTGTGTTTTACTAAATTTTTCCTAGTATTAAAGATAAGTCATTTATTTACTTTTTCTTATTAAATGTTAAATCGTTATTTTGTTGGTATTAAATGTTTTGTCTTTTTGAAGGTGTTTCAAAGTGAAAAAAATGGCAACTCTAAGAGAACTTCTTGAAATTGTTGCTGAACAAATGGTATGAAAATAAGCATTAATTTCTTGCTATGAAAATAGAAACTTTTGTACTGGTATTTTTTTCTTATTAGACTTTTAATCTTTATTTAGAAATACCCACTTGAAATGATACGACCTTGGCCAATGATATACAGGACAAATCAGACTTGTCGGCCTGTTGCTGTAGATTTAGAAATAGATTCTAACAAGCATGTGAGTAAAAGTCGAATAGTTTTTTTATGTATTAAAGTTTAGTTACTGACTGTTCTCTTCATCGTTAAATTGCAAATTCTTCATTGCAGATCATAGATATTGCTGATAGCTCTAGTCCATGGACAATATTTTTAGAAACAGTTGAACCAGATTCTGGAATGCCATCCATTCAAGAATTTGATAAAGAATGTATGTATTTCTTCCATTAAATTTTTTAAACATTATTTATTAAAATATCTTTTTAACAAAAATATTTGTTTTTTAAATAAACAACAAAAGTTTTGTAACTTTTATTCATGTAATTTTGCATTTTTATTTTTCATAATATAATGTACATAATATAAATATATTTTCTACATTATGTGTATGAAAATAAAGTTTTTATATTTTATGTAGCAATATTATCAGCTAAAATTAATTGTTAAAACATTTATTAAGTACTTTAAAAATTTTCTTTTTAAATGGTGAAAATTTAAATTTTTGCTGTTGAATATACAATTTCCAATTTTTTTGTAAAAAAAAAATGGAAAATAACAAATTGATCTACATAATCAATAAAGCTGCAATATAGAGAAAAAAAAAACAACCCAGAAGGAATTAATTTTGTATTATAATTCTGTAGTAAATTAATATACTTGAACTGTTAATTATGTTTAAATGTGAAAACTTATATAATGCTCCAAAAAAAGAATTGAAAAACTATAACATTTACTCAAAATTGTTTATTAATTTGGAAAGTGTAAGTGTAGAATTTGAATAAAATGCTTTAAATTAATTAAATTTTTTTTATTCTTACCTCATTTTTTTTTTTTTCTTTTTTACAGCGGATGTTCTTCTCTTTTTCAAATTATATGACCCAAAGAATAAAAGGATGTCTTACTGTGGTCATACCTATATGTCAATCAATTCTCGAGCTAGTAAGTTATTACTTTTTTCTTTCCAGTATCTAATTGAATTAAATTTTTGATTTAAAATATATTTAACTTATTAATTTCCCCACCTAATAACTAATACTTAACTAATAACCCATTTACAAAGTCTTCATTTTAAATGTAATTCACCAGTTAAAATTTTTACATCTATTTTCTTCTTTATAGGAACCTTGGTTCCCATCTTAAATGATAGAGCAGGTTTTCCAGAGGACACAGAACTAATGCTATTTGAGGTTTGTGGAATACCATCTTACAAAATTTTATCAAGTATCATTTTGAGTCTTTGCATTAATTGTTTGTAATTCATAGGAGGTGAAGCCTAACGTAGTAGAACGTATTGAAAATGTAGATTTACCTCTAGAAAAAGTTCTTGATGAATTGATGGATGGAGATATCATTGTGTTTCAAAGAGCTGATCTAAATTTTGCTGATTGTGAGTTACCAACAGCAAAAGAATATTTTTCGGTATGAAAATTTATATTTATTTTCAGTTGAGAAACACTTATTTGGCATTTTTATTTTCTTGTATTTCTTAAATTCTTTCAACTTAGATTTTATTATGTATTTTCTTGACATAAATAGTTTTTTAAACATGTTATCATTTTAAAAATGGGACTATTTTGTCATCTTTCTAGGTATAATAGCAGGTATTAGATTTATCCATTATAATAAAAATTTAACAATAATTGTTTTTTTACATGTATTTATGTAATATGGAAATTTGTTAGCTATTGCTATTGTAAGTAATACTATTTTTTTCCCTTAAAACTTTTTTTACATTTGGTTTCTAATAATATTTATAAAAAAAAAAAAAACTTTCGGCATGGTAAAGCCTGTAAAATCATAATAATGGTAAAAATTGTTTATAATTAAATTAACCAATAAATATGAAGTTCTAAAAAAAAAAAAATCCAGTTTAAAATAACACAAATATATATAGCATTATGCTAATAAAGCTCTTGTAATTTCTACTGTGCTAATTTTCATAAACGGTTTTCATGGTATAAAATAATTGTCATGTTTCAGAAAGTTTCCTATATATATATATATATATATAATGCCATTGATGTAAATTGATTGGATTTGAGATATATGACCACAGTATTTATTTGAAACATTTTATAAAAATTATAAATCCAGAGTAGGTAAAATTTTAATCAGAAAAAATGACCTTTTTATGGCGAGTTGTACAAGTTCTTGTATTGTTAGTTCAAAATAAGTTGATTTAAATGAATAATTAATTTTTTTTTTTTCTTTCAGTGATCTGTTTCATAGAGTCGATGTAACTTTCTGTGATAAAACAATTAATACTGATTCTGGTTTCACTATAGAACTGTCTTTAAAGATGAATTATGATCAGGTAGGCCTTTTAAACATCAAGATTGATATATGTAATTTTAATTTTCTTAATATAAATTGGATTTGACAAATAGATAATTCGCTTTTCACTTTTATTGTGCTTAGTAATTTTGTTCTATACATATAGTTTAACTAATTAATAATTTCAAAAATGTTTTATTGTAGATGGCCCATGCTGTTGCTCAGAGATTAAATACAGATCCTTATTTATTACAGTTTTTCAAAACTACGAAGTAAGTTTAAAACATATTAAATAAGTATTCAATCATTTCCATTGTTTCTGTATTGTCAACGTGCCTTCTACTTTCATAATAATTCTGTGGTAAACAGCATTATGGATATGATATTCTTATTACCATTGTCGACTTATTAGCAGGTTCATTAAACAAGCGATAATTGAGCAAAAAGCCATAAATTGGGTGGAAGGGGACTTAATAGTATATTATATGCAGTAGAACCTCTGCAAGTCGAACTTGAAGGGAAATGCCAAATAATTAGAGTTATAGAGTTTTCGATTTATGGAGGATTTCGACTTACGCGGATTTTGTAAAGAAATATTCGACTTGTAGATGTTTAGATTCTTTCAGACTTATTTTGAGTTAGAGAGGTAAAGTAAATAAAAATTCAAGTTACAGAGATAATAAACATGTTTATTTGCAACTTAAAAGTTATATTATGTACTACAAAAAAAAAAATCAAAATTCGAAACAATCTTGAAACTAAAAATATTATGTATTAAAAAAAGTCAGTTATTATTTATTTTTCTTTTGTTTTAGACTATTCGATCGTTCTCTATAGCATTATCTAAGCTATAAAGAGCAAAAAATTCTTTTTCTTTTCGAGTTGCTATTTCATAAAATTGGTTATTCTATTTACTATATATCCATTCATTGTTTTCTGGGAAGCAATTGTCGGCAAATCTTTAAAGTCAATAACTTAATTTTCTTCAAGCTATACAGGTAATTAGTTTCAAATGATCGAGTTGTAAAGGTTTTAAAAAAGATAAAATCAAACATTGCTAATGTTTGAGATGCAGAGATAAAAAAAAAAAAAATTTCGAGGTTACGGAGGGAAAATATATACCAAAATGGCTTGTGGGGATTGACTAATTATTTCGACTTGCAGAGGGTTGAAATTTCGAGTTATGGAGGTTTTGGGGCTTGAGGGAAGGGAACAAACATTTTTTCAGAGTTGTGGAGGTTTTCAACAACTTAAAGAGGTGCTATTGTATTGGTAATGCCAAACTTTATCTTTAAAATTATAGAGGAATATATAAAATGTATTAGGATCTGATATTTTTGTTTTTAGTTAGCCTAATTAGGAAATTTTAAATTATCATTGTTTAAACTTTTCAATTTTTAATGGTTTATTTTGATGATGTTTTCCTTTATTCTTAGCTATAGGGATGGACCTGGTGCTGCCTTAAGATGTACATATGAAGGAACACTAAAAGAACTCCTAGTGCCTGTCAAAGCTCGACAACCGAAAAAAATGTATTATCAGCAGGTGAACATACATTTACATTAATTAAAATTTTAAAAAGGAAATAATGGATAAGCATAATTTTTTTTTCTTTTTAAGATGGTGAAAGATGGATAAAAATTTTTATACGGCAAACTTTAAACATTAAAAACTATTTGTTTGAAAAAGTCGTTCGAAGGTGCAAAATGCAAAATATTTGTATTTTCTTTTACATCATTTTCATTTTTTTATTATTTTTTCTTATCTTTTAGCATTGCGTGTAGCTCTCTTTGTACGCTAGTTTTTGGAGGAACTGCTTGTTTGTACAAACAT
Organism: Caerostris extrusa; assembly: GCA_021605095.1. Classification (NCBI taxonomy): domain Eukaryota; kingdom Metazoa; phylum Arthropoda; class Arachnida; order Araneae; family Araneidae; genus Caerostris; species Caerostris extrusa. The sequence goes on along the minus strand of BPLR01017205.1, from coordinate 43,968 downwards.
TTTTTGATTTTAATTATGCATTTAAGTTAATTATATATATAATTATGCATTTAAGTTATATAATATTAGAAAAAAATTATAAAAGTTATATATTTCAAACCCTCAATTTCTCATATTTATCTTTAAAATTTATTATTTACTTTGTAGCCATGAAAAACATGCCTGCAAAATAATTCTTCCCTTGTTATCCTTTTGTATTCCATCTGGAATGTATAGTATGCTATATTTTATATAAAACTAATTTAAAATCCCAACCATCAGTATAAAAACTAAACAAAGTGTATGTATAAGGAGAATTAATGCGGGTTATAGGTACAAAATAATGTTTGACTAATGTATGGCACATGAATAATCTTAAAACATTAAAGATATTTTAAAAAAAAAAATTACAGTAACTTGCATGTTATTAAAGACATTGATTTGAATCTTTGTCTTGTTTACCTGTTATTACCTTAAAAGAGGAAATGGCCTTTTAACTTGAATGTTAACAAAATAAGTTAGCGATATGAAATGACATCTAAAACTTTAGTTGTTTATCTTGTATATTACTGAAGAATATTTAAAGAATATCGATTTACATTCTTCTATTTTTCTGTTGTGATCTGTTTTTATTTAATTCCAATTGTAGTTTTTAAAAAATTGCATTCTGCATTTAAAAAACTAGGTCATTGAATAATCTTAATGTTTCCTAATTAAAAAAATAATAGTAGTAAAACTTTTAACTTAAATATTACTTCTGGTATTGAGTTACAGTTAAATTTATTATGAATGTTTTTTTAATTTTTTCTCTTATTATGAAATACACTATTTAGAATATGTAATAGTAGAAAAATTCTCTAAACATCCCTTTTGCATCGCTGTTAAATTATTTTTCATCTAGATGAAATTATATATATAATTTTCTGTGGATTTTTCAGTCGTTGTGTCCTAGTAAAAATAATGGCTACTAAACAATTGTCATTAAATACTTATACATGTTTATCAAAATTTATTACTAATGCCATCCTACATCTTTTAATTCATTTTTCTTTTTCAGCTTAACATTAGGGTTAGTGAATTAGAAAATAAAAAACAATTTAAATGTACATGGGTGAATAGCAAGTTAAAAGAAGAGGTGAGTTTTAAAAATTATTTGAATTGTAATGTCTATCACAGTGTTAAATATATTATGTATTTATTTTATGTATGCATTTTTCCCCCATTTAGAAATCAACATTAAAAATTGCATTTTCTTGGGCAATTTTTGTAAAATTAAACAAATTTTTGGAAAGATGATTATCTAAATATTAAATAAATATCATAAAAAGAATTAAATTACATTGATAATTTTCATCTGAAGTTCATTAATTGAAACTGTTTATTAACTTGATTCACGTATTCACTTGATTGATTGATTTATTGATTCACTTATTCCTGTATACTTTATTTAAAAAAACCATATTCGTAACATTTGTTTTCTGTGTACTGTTTCAGAAAGAACTTGTATTATATCCTAGCAAAAATGGTATAGTAGCTGATCTTTTGGAAGAAGCTAAAAAACAAGTAGAAATGTCTGAAAATGGCTCTGGTAGACTTAGGTAAATGTCTTTTTATAAGATATTTAAAATTAAGATTTACGAAATTAGTTAAAGTTTTATATTTTTGCTAAATATATTTAGGTTTTATAATGCTTTATTTTTAATGATTATAAATTGAAATTAAAAATTTATTATATTTGAAAAGATATATATTTTGAAGAACTTATAAACTATAGATGCTATTGTTTATAAGTTCAGGTTTCTAAGAAAAAAAAATTTTTACTTGTTTCAGATACTCTAAAATTTCTCCATTAAAATATTTTTTTTTTTCTTTTCTTTTCCTTTTGTGAACAGGTTATTAGAAATTATCAGTTATAAAATTTTTGCTGTTCAGCGAGAAGATATGCCTTTAGATTCTCTTGCAAATGCTGGGACTAAGTCACTACGAATTGAAGAAATACCTAATGGAGAATTAGAAATAGCAGATGATGAATTATTAATACCTGTTGCTCATTTTCAGAAGGTGTGTTTCCTAAATTATAATTACTAGTAAAAATTGTAGTAGAAAGAAAGTAATAAAAAAAAAATAATTAAGGGTTACATTTTATGTTTCCCAAATAAAGCCTTAACTGAAATAATGTATACGAGAAAGTTTTATTGTGTAGTTTTTTTTTTTTTTTTTTAATTTGATATAACGAAAAGAAAAATTTATTTTGGTATTTTAAAAATGGTTTTGAGATAACTAATTATGTCTGTTAACTTTTAAAGCTAGCAACTGATAAAAATAATTAAGTACTTAAAGAACTTTATTAAACATAGTAGCCTGCTTAGTTTGAAACTATTTAATTGACCATTGAGAATTAATCTGTTTCAGGAAGTTTTTTCTACATTTGGTGTGCCATTCCTATTAAAAATTAAACATGTGAGTATTTTGTCTTTCTTTATATGAATATCAATAAATTAAATATATTTTTTTATATTAAAAATTACTTAATAATCTGTATTTAATTTTTAGAAAGAGCATTTCCTTAAAGTCAAAGAAAGAATACAAAAGAAATTGGAAGTGCCAGATAAAGAATTCGAAAGGGTAAATTTATAAATTTTATCTAATTTTAATATTTAAAGTTGATTTATTTTTCAAGAGCCAGGTATTTTTATTTTTAAATATTATGAAACAAATTAATAATAAAAATATCCTTCCTTGTTTTATTTATATATTTATTTTTGCGTGAATTGAATTGGGAAATTTAGCCTTTTTTCCCTCCTGTATTCTTCTATTGTACTGGGAGGAAGGGATCCTGTCAAAGATATTTTTATTTAAAGCTGAATATTTGTACAACTTTTTGGTAACTTTTATTTTTTTCCGAATATTTTAAAATACTAAATTTACAATGGTATACAGCCCAAGTAATTTTAGAATGTTAATTATCAGTTGTTATAAATATATTTAAATTTAATAGTTCTGTATATGCTAATTTTTCATTTCCGTGACAATAAAAAAAAAAAAAAAATCTTTAACCCGCTGATATTATCTTAACCCCTTAACTGCCGCTGACGTATATATACGCCTCACTCAACCGATGCGTATATATACGCCTTTCCGGGCACGATCCTTTGCATTGCGCTGCTATAAAGAAAACTGCTCCCACGGTCTTGGAATGTCACAAAATGACCTTGACAGTGTTTGAAAAGAATTTTATTATTTCAGAGAAAAGGGATAGGGTATTGATAAAGGGGATGCTTCTGAAACGGTGAGTCATAGCTGTGCAGTTTTTGTTTCTGTTCGAGTAGGTCGTGCTTTTTTATTCTTCTTTTGCTTCCGTTTCGTCGTGAAACCAGCTATCAATGCAATGCAATGAATGTGAATTTGGTTTATGTGACTTGGTTCATAAAAAACAAGTTTAGACATTTTAAATAAATAGTTATTTCTCCTATCATATTTTACATATGAAACAATAAAGAATTCTTGTTTTAGGAAATATCACACAGCAGATAAGTTCTAACATCTGTTTTATTACACTGTTATTCTATACTTTAAATTTAGAATTTTTGTTTTTTTTTTTACATTTTATTTTTCTGTGAAAGTAAAAAGGTTTCATGTTGCAAACGCACCTCATTTTTTCCTTCAATACATATCATTGTATGAAAACGGTGGCACTGGGGAGCGCATCTCTTAAGTTTTCCTCGGCAGGTAAGGGGTTAAACTTCTAAAAAATTAAATAAATTAGAATTGGACTTAATTTTATAAAACCATATTTTTATTTGATTATTGTATTTATTATCATTATAGCTGTTTGGTTAAAATAACTAAACTTTTATAACTTATAGGACAATGTGATAAATTTTATATATAAACAATTAAAAACCTGCATTAATAACTGATTGATATATATTTAATGAATTTTTTTCTTGTAACTATATTGTAATTGCTTTATATTTATATTTTGTGAAATTCTTGTTTCTCAGCCTTCTGTAATTTACATTTTTTAAAATATTTATTTGTTTTTTCAGTATAAATTTGCAATCATTGTAATGGGTCGACAGCAGTCTATCAATGAGGAAATAGATTATTATATTAATTTGCCAGACTTTCTACCACATGCCCAGACAGGTAACTAATTTGTTGAAAATATATTTTTTATGGATCATTTATAATCCAATTAAGGTTTCTTTCCTAATAAATATAGTTTAATTATAATATAGTTTAGTTCCAATTATAAGTGAATCTTTTCTAAATAGTTTTATAAAAGTATATATATTTAAAAATTTTAATATAATTTCTTTTCTCCAAATAATAAATCGTTGTAGTGTTTTTATTAGGAACTCGGCTAAGTCATTAGCTAACATTTGAAAAACCTGTAATTATTTTATTGTAGTTCTGGCTTCAATGCATATAACTTGTGAAGGAGCACAGTCTATTGTCGTGGGATTGATTAGGTTTTTAGATAGACTACAGATACTGGATTAAGGTCAAATGTTTGAGTTTTGAACTCATAATTACTGTTGTTTTACTAGAAGAAAATTCCTTTTAAAAGTGGAAATGTTTTTTGTTGTAGACATGAAAAGAAAACAACAAATATTTTTTCATTAGTGTTACATATTTTGAGAAATTCTCATGGCTTTTCAAATTTAAAAATAGGAAACTGATATTATAGCTGGAAATGGACTTTGAAAACAATATGTTGAATGCGAGTAAATTTTCAGCGTAATGAAAAAGAACAAAATTAAATTTTCTTCAATAACAACAAATACTCTGGAAGATATTTAGAATGGGAAATGTCATCCATTACTTATGCGTACCACAAACATCCCATCGATGGGCAGTGCTATCCACGAGTTCTTTTAGGAGTAACTGGCTTGCATTTGTATGTCATTTGAAAGAAAACATTAAACTTCATCAAAAACCCCGCTAGTCAGATTGCCTGGTTGGGAGTGTTTCAGGTTTTCTCTAGTAATAAAAAAAAAATTCTTTCATTCAATTAATGTTAATAGCTTGTTATTATCTAAAACTTGTTCAATATTTTAATAATACCTTACTTAGCAGATGGTGGCTACTTAATGTTATTAAATATGAGCTTTTGATTTGTTTGTTCAAATTTAGGTTTTTTACATGCTTACATTTTTTAATAAATTATATTAATGTTTTCAATGTAGATTTATTTTTATTTATGTTGATGTCTTTTTTAATTGCATATTTAGGTAATGCTGTTCAACCCAGACCATGGCTTGGTTTAGAACACATTAACAAAGCTCCAAAGAGATCAAGATACAATTATTTGGAAAAAGCAATTAAAATTCATAACTGACAGTGGAATGTTATATCTTTAGGATTATTGTTGTAAGTGATTTCTTAAGATATTATCCATATTCACATTTTTTTTTTCTACTGTTGTAATTGTTTAAATGAATTTGAAATAAATTTTTGATTCAAAAATTTTAAATTTTCCCATTTTTCATATAACTACAAAATTTCCTTTGTAGAAGTAGGAAATATATATTTTATTATCAAAGTTATATACTGTACCAATTAAAAAAAAACAACAAATGTCTTTAATTTTAATTTTCCGTGAATGTTTGTAGAGATTTTTTTCTCTTGCATTAGTAGATGTTAAAAGAAAAATATTTTTTAATTGTCAATAAATTTTAATGCTATTTCCATAAATTATACAAGTTGGTATTCAAGTGTATAAAATTCTTTTTTGCTTGTTCAGCACAATTTTATAAGGGGTGATCAAAAAGTTTATGGAGAAGCATGTCTGTCGAAAACCACTGCAGTGGAATGATGTTCAAAGTTCAGGCTAATCAGTTTATTCAGTTGTTATTCAAGTCAAGATGCAAGTTGATCAGAGAGGCCATCTACATTGAATACAGACAACAAGTGGGCAGTTAATGCGATTAAGGCATAATGTTGCTTATTCATTGGTGTGCTTTCAAAAGATATCGACATAAGCTTCAGTAGTGTGCCACACAGTGCTGAAGGCAACTTGTTCCTTGAAGCATTGTTAAGGCAATGAAAGCTGGTGGTGCCACTGGGAACCTGGATTGAAAGCATTGACCATGCAGTGGTGTCATCCCTCATCCCAAGGAGTTAAATAGCCAGTCATCTGCTGGAAGAATGTTCACCCTGAGGGCCTATTGCATAATGATTTCAAGGACAAAGATGTCTCCATCACTGTGGAATGCTAGAGAGAGTGTTTTAGAAAACTGCAAAGTGGGGGCAATTGTGCTTCATAATAATGTAGGTCCCCATATCGCAAATTTCATAACTCGGAAGTTGCACTCATTAAAGTGGGAGGCACTCGCCTTGCAGTCCTGATATCTTCCCATGCAATTTTCACGCCTTGGGTTCCTTCAGAAATCATCGACTTTTCAAGAACTTTTTTAACATAGAAATGCAGCAGGCAATTTCAGTCTTCAAGCAGTAGAATGAAAAGAGTTTTACCAAAGGAGTGTATTCAACCTGATGAAGCAGTAGGATGATTGTTTAAATGCTCAAGGTGACTGCATGATTGGCATACCAAATCTGACTACATCTTTCCAATGAAAACTTTTCGATCGCCTCTTATGTTTAAGGATCAATATTTAAAATAAACTGTGTAATAACACTTGACATTAGTAACAACACGCATTTAAAAGATTGCAAGGTAGTATGTTTTATCTATAATTTTTAAATTAGCATTTGTCTTGTATTTCTTAACTTTTCTCCCTCCCTTATAAATGAAATTCACTTGAAATATATAATGCTGTTTTATCCTGGATATAAAAAATGTGAGAATGCAGTAATTGGTTTTACATCAGCATTGTGGTGGTTTAAGCTTTTTATACAAATCGCTTATATGCCGTCAGAATAGCCATTGTATCTCCTCATTTGTGAAAATAGTGATTAAAACATCTTTTTCACTACTATATAAAAATGAATGGATTAAGATTTAAAATTCAATCATGTGACATTGGATCTAAACATACCGTTACTTTAAATAAGCCTTAAGTAGTCTCTTATCCTTTTCAGGCATTGGCTTTCTCCAGCTTTGCAGCTCCTTTGTAGCTGTGATCCTTCTCTGCTGGACAAATGTGCGTTCAGTCTTTCATCAATGTACAAACATTTCTGCGTTCCCTCCTGTGTTGGGTAGACAGAAAAAAAAGGGGGGAATAAACAATCGCCAGCAATCTGTTGTTGGACGTTTCTGTGGCCTTCATACTTTCCCAGGAAGAAATGTCCATGGACTTTACCTGCGCACTGCACTCTTTTATGTTTTTTTCCCTTCCCCCTTTCTTTTCTTTTTCTTTCTTTTTTTTTTTTTTTTTTTTTTTTTATTTGTATTATTGGATGGATCTGTAAAATCGTAGCGAGATTGAGTTGCAACGAGACTGTAGACCAGACTTTCACATTGTGCTTGTCAGTTTTGGATGAATTTATTTATAAAGAAAGAATCTATCTCAAATTATAGAGAACTTGAAAGGTTAACGATTAAAAAGTAGACTGAAGAAGATAAATATTTGTTTTTCGTATATCCAAATAATAAAGAAAATAACAAACATTTTGGATGAGTACATGTTGATTCAGTTTGTTTGTTGTAGCAAGATAATTTTCACTGTACCTAAAACTTGTAAAAAAATATATATATATATTCTCTTGTTGCAAAGTTATTTCATGTTTCAATTCAAGTGATTATATATTGGTTGTTCTGCTTTTCTCAGAGTGATGTATAAAATTTTGAAGCAATAATAAAGAGAAGTGTCTTTTTTCTAAAGAGAAGTCTGGATTCTAGATAAACAAAAAAATAATTTTTTTAATGAATTTATGAAACCTTATCTTTGGAACTTTTTATAAATGTGTCTTTTAATTTATAGTATTGCCCATGTTTTCTGGCTTGGTGCATTTGATTTATTATATGATTTTGGATGTAATTGTTTCTTTTTTTTATATTTTTATCTTATTAAAATTATAAGTATACCCATTTTAGAATTTTATCTTGAGTGTATTTGAGAATTAGTTTAAAGTAAAAAATTAAAGCAATTTTTTTTTTTTTTACTTTTAATTGAAGTATTATTTATTTTTAGAATTACACCTAGTTTGATGTTTTGATATTTCTGTAATGTTGCATAGGATTTTTTCACTTTTTTTTTTTTAACATGGTTTTATTGCTTTTTAAGAAATCAGTTTTTTAAATTCTACTTTAAACCTCTCATTTATTTTTGTTTAATTTGCAAAAGCAGAACTATTAATGAAAGCTTGATAAAAAAAAAATTTAAAAAGTTCGTTTGTATAGTTTGCATTCCAAGGTTGTTTTATGCTTTGTATTACTATGCATTTTAGGTTTTTTTTTTTTTTTCTGATTTCATATGTATTTTTCAATGTATAAAATTATCCTTTTTGCCTTTATGTTTTCCTTTTTTAATAATATGCCTAGTTTGGAGTTTGACACATGAGTATAAATAAAAATTGATTCCAGGTTTTCTTGATATTTCTGCTTCATCTTAACAAATTGCTAATTCAAATTAAATAATAAGAATTTTGTATCGGGGAATATCACACATTTAAATTACCTTTTATAGAAAAGAAGAGTTAATATTTTGAAGCAATAAACTTTAATAAATTGGAAAAATATTACAGTTCATAGGATGCATAGACTGTTGTGATTGTCATCTAAAGTGAAGTCATTATTCAGATTTTTTATTTCTTGCCTTTAATAATTTTTTTGTTATATATAAAAAAGTTATTGTAGACTTCTTCAACTGTAATTTTAACTCTTAAATTAAAATTTTCTATGAAAAAATCAATTTATTAAATACGCTTGTAATCCTTTTCTGATTTTTATTTCCCTCTTCAAATAATAGACTATTTCATCTAGAATTAGCTTCTGTCATCCATTTGATCTCTTTTATTTTCAGTTTACTTGCCAATTCCTTTTCCTTTATTTGAAGTTGATAACAAATCACTTTTTGCAATTCTGAAAAATGTTAAAAGTATGTTAAAATGTTTCATAGAATAAATTTAATTATTTTAATGAGAATCTTTTTTTTTTTTTTTTCAATTTTACGAAGCTATAAAATCACTGAAAACATCTTTTAGAAATCTACAATGATGATACATTCATACAAGTTTTTGAATCTCTTCCATATGTAGAAAATAAAATTTATCAATTATTTTTATTTCACAAATGATAAATAAAAAGAATGATTTATATAAATTTATCAGAATCGATATTTTATTTTTGCATACAAAGGATTTGTAGTTTAAATTTTTTCATCTTTACATTTATAAAGAATTATTTTTTAAATATTTGGAGAGTACTATGATTTATAAGGTATATGGTAAGGTACATAGATATATCATTTTATGATAAAATGATTGTTTACAAAACAAAATTTCTGTAGTAGTTATTCATTTTCAAAAAAAAAAAAAAAAAAATTTAATCAAAAATTTGAGTAGATACAAATATGGTGGGGGTTATAAATTTAATTTTTAAAAAATGAAATCCAGTAATGTTAATCTATTAATTGTAAAAATTTTACAGTTTAGTCTGAGTATTCATAAAATTGTGGGTTAAGTATTTATAAATATAAAAAAAAATTATAAATGTTAGTATTTAAAAAAACTTAAAACTGTAAATTCGCCAAATTACTATTTTTATTACTTTTAGATGCGCCAATCTTATTAAATAATAAATTCAAATTCATAATTAAATTATTACATTTCTAATACCTTATTCTGTGTTTAATTTAAAATGTTTTTACTAAAATTTATTGGAAATGGAAGCACTTCATCTGCATAACTGTTATGAGCAGATGGAGCAAACTATTATTTCAGTATCAGTGAAAATGTAAAATAAGCAAATGATGAATAAGTAAAGCAATACTTTCTGAAATAAATCTATCACTCTAGGTTTGCAAATCTCTTTACTTAGTATAGCAATTGTCATTTGGCAACCAACATTTTTGATGCCAAATCTCAACAATCCCTATTCTGTGAATTCCTATTTAGTAAAAAAAAATTGAATTACAAGAAGTAGTGTCCCCAGAAATTCTGCACATTTTTAAGTTTTGATGCATATAAAATATAAGGCAAGGAAGATACCAAAATATTATTTCTGAGAAGTTTTATAAATCGTAACTCTTTTTAAATCGGTTAAAATCGCAAAATAGAAGCCATTGGGATTTGGCGTCAAAAATGTTGGTCGCCAAATGACGAATTCTATCCTAAGTGAAGAGATTTGCAACTACAGTCATAGTTTATTTTGGATGATTTATTTTGCTTCACGAAATCAAAGTAATATGAAGATGAATAATCTAAAAGATTTTAGAAAAGCATTTATAAAAATTAAATATTGAAATCGATATGGATAATGTTTCAAGGAGCAGGAGCCTGTTGTTCAAAATAGGGTTTCCATCAGGTCCTGTGTGGCACTCAATCAAAATGTGAGCCAGAGTTAACCTAAGTTGGTGGCCTAGCGAGAAGTTTTAATATATTGTGGCAGCCTACCTTAAATAAGTGTGCCATATGCAGACGTTAAGAGTGATTGGGATTATTTATAAAACACTATAGATTTGCAAATATACCAATCATTCTTTGAACCTTCCAACGGTTTGTCCCATTTCATTGGCACATGTTTTAACTCATTCTTCTGCCCTTAATGTTAAACACTGATTCAAGGGTGATTGTATTCCAAAAATTTCATTACATTTACAATCTGATGCTTGACAAATGTAGAAAAACAGCATTGTATATCTCCAAACACAAAATAGTACTAGAAAACAATTTTAATGTTGAAAATTTCTTTATTGGAAGACTGAATATATTTTTCTTCAATAAATCGGATAATTTATGCACATGTGTATATATTACACGTGTTGTATTTAAAATTTACTGTAAAAACTTAAGTAAACAGTTTTTTTTTTTTTTTTAACTTTCTTTTGGAAATTGCTAATCAATGTTTTTAGCCTAAAAAATTGCCACTTACCATTTTTTTAGTTATTAAAAATCTTTACGTGCTATTTAAGATTTGCAATAGATATTAAGTTTTTCAACAATTTTTATATATCTATTTGAAATTAAATTAATACATAATTACACTGTCCACCACAATTTTAGTGTTTTGAACTAACACAAATTTTTCTTAGATTTTATTTATTAGATTTTCGTATACATAACTGGAATTATCCAATTTGACCTCAATTTGCATTATTTTTGTTAAAAAAATTTTTTAGCAAATTGCACATGCTAATATTTGCAAGCACATCAAGAAAATAATAGAACACTTATTTTAAGATCAAAAAGTTCTTAATTAAATGATCTTAACAGAACAATAAATACATCCAAAAAACAGATTTCCATAAAAAAAAAATGTACTCATGCTTGTGATATATGTTTCGTTTTAAATAAATGAACATATTATCCACATTCGTGCGATTCCGTCAGAAAAACATGATTTCTATGCTCGAATCCACTTCGGTTAACGACCGTCAAAAAAAAAAAAAAATTTTTTTTTTTCTTTCATTGCAATAGGCACAAAAAGAAAAAGCGGGAATAAATTTGTAAAATAATATGAAAGATAAAGTTCTCTATATTTTTAAAGGAGGTCAGGAGTAATACCATCCGGCCAAAAAATTACAGTTTTAAGGGAATTTTTAATTTAAAAGGCAAACTTTTTGGAAAGAGAAAAAAAAAAAGCCAAATAATTCTCGTCGCTATTTTCCACAGAAACAAGTAATATAAAAAATTTAAAAGTCAATTCCTACTTTTTTTTTTCACTCTATTGCAGAAAGTCATTTATAAATAGTTTTTTCATTCATTTTTTAAATTTTATCTGGCGCCATCTATTGGTAGATACATGCAACTTAAATCTAAAAAGAACTAAAATTAATTGATGAAATTTAACTACTGAATTAATATTTGAAAAAAAAAAAAAAAGGTATTTGAACTTGAGTGGATGACTAAAAGTGTTTTATGAACGATTGAAAATTTGAACAAGATATATATAGGGAGAGTGTGAGCTAATAGAAGGAATTGATTAAAAAAAGAACAATAAAAAAATTGATAAAGGATGAGGGAAAAAAAAATGGTCAATTTTTTTTGAGTTTTTAAAACCTATGTTAAGATGCAAGTTAATTTTATAATTATTTTTCAGTATATCTAAGTCGAAAGCTATACAGTATTATCGATTCTCTTTTATGGCCAATTTTATAAAACAGCAGTAATTCACGTTCACTCATGTTTGTGTCCTCCAAACCATTAAGAACAGTGTCCATATTTTCAAGGAAATCGTCCGGCAAAACGGATTTTTCACTGTTCGCAAAAAAATTACGTGCTACCCAGTTTTGAAGTCCCGATTTTCGGGGTAGTTCTCAATTGATTAATAAAATGCTGCAAAATTTTAGCCATCTCTCACATTAGCAAAGAAATTTAGTTTCTCTTAAATATTTAGTAGTTTTGAAGAGGATCGATGCAAATGATCTTGCGGGCCACTTTGGAAATGCATCCTAACTCCGCGGGCCCTTTATATCCCTTTATTATATTTAGACCCACTACAGACATTTTTTGGAGTAAAAATTGACACAATGAGCTATTATTGTTGTGTTTTATTATTATTCTAACATGTAAACATAGATAATAATACTAAACGCACATTGTAAAGAAATATATAACACTAAAAATGAAATATATACATATAAACTAAATGAAATCATTAAAAAATATTTATTTTACTAATGCGACATTTGTTTCTCCATTCTTTCATTCAGCTTTTACAAATCGATGCGCTACTCATCATGAATTTTGCAGCATATAATTTAATTATTCTGCGAACTCGTAACTAAAAGAAGCAATATCTGTCCTATATTCGCAGAATATTATTTTAAAATCAAGTTAATTTTTGAATATATGGATGCACACATAATGTATTTTTTAATACATTGGTTTTCTTACTTTGGCTGTTATAAAAGAAATATATTTTGTAAAAGTGTGATACATCTCACGGGCCGGAAAAATGTTCAAGGCGGGCCGCGGGTTGGCGACCCCTGGTCTAAATAGAGCCACCGCTGTCTTTCTTGGAAAACTGGGAATAGTTCTCTCTTCCCCCAGGGCAACGGGCGTACCGGTTGCGGGTTCCTTTGTGGTTTTAAGAACCACGATACCTCCACATCTTAATTTAGTTAGAAAATCTGCACAAAATGAAGTTGCTTGAATTATAGAATATTAATAAATAAAAGATCTTCCCTCGGAATTCTCCATCTCTTATCTATAGCGCATTGAATCATATTTTGTTTAAGAATTTTCTTAAGAGTCAAGTTAAACTATTTAATCGTATGAAATGAAAGCGGTTGATTAATACGTTGCTCTATTAAAATTCCTTTCCGTTGCTCTATTAAAATTCCTTTCCGTTGCTCTATTAAAGTGTGATAAATCTTATGGGCCGGGAAAATGTTCAAGATGGCCCGCGGATTGGCCACCCCTGTGTTAGATAGTACCACGTGGGCATTCATCCGATAAATGGGACTAAATAACTGAAAAATAAATATGAGAAAAAGGTTTCTTAGTGAAAAAGTTAAAGGAAACCGACGCTTCCATTTATGTTTGGGCAATGATTGATGCAGAAACTTCAAACAAGCTAAATTTGTTGCGTTAAAATGTAAGCTAGGCAAATCTAAAGTGCACTGACTATTTGAAATTCATAGAAGAAATACTAAGTAAAAATTCGTGTAAAAAAGGAAATGGGCTACAACTTACCTTTTTATACACAAAATTGTTCCTTATTCCAAAATTGATGAATTAAAATGCACCTAAAAGGCTAATGTCGGAATGACGACGGGGTTCAACCTATTTCACTTATAATGCAGAATGCGCATAAAGAAAAATCTCCATATTTCTGGAATTGTAGCCAAGAACTTCGGATGCCTTTTTTTAAGTAATATAATCCTATGGCCTAATGAACGACACGGACTTCTTCCGCGTATCTAATTTTTGCATGCAATACCTTGGAGCCAGATTATATAATTTTAATACATAAATAAATTTTTTTGCGTATATGTAGTGAGGGCACTGGATTTCCATAATAGAATTTTTTTGGTACTTGCGTATTAACGGTACCTTGGTGACAGTTGCGCCAATAAAGTGCAACCGCAGCTACAGATTTGGCGGTTTTAAGTGGCGCCAATCTACACTTAAAATTTTTGTTCCAAATAATAAAATATATATGAAACACTTCATTTAAAATCAAAACACTTTCAAAATATTTTTATTCCAAATAATAAAACACTTCATTTAAAATCAAAACGATTTCAAAATTCAAAACACTGTATTTAAACACAAAGTAGTCAAAAACACTTTATTTAAACACAAAGTAGTCAAACAAATTTCAGTGGAAAACAGGCCGTTTAACCCAACCAGTTTAACATGGATTCAAAACAGTCTAATTGGGACATTTTCGTTGTTTTGGTAAAATATTTCGCTCCTGAAAAATAAAATTGCATCTTGTTCTGTTTCTGGCAAATCCGAAATACGCATTTTCGTAGCACTACAAAATGGCGTCAAAACTCAGCAAATCTGCAGCCGTTATATTGGCGACACTTAAAAACCGCCAAATCTGTAGCTGTTACATTGGCGACACTTAAAAGCGCCAAGTCTGTCGCCAATGTACCGTTAATACGTAAGTACCAATTTTTTTTTTTTTTATAATTGAAATAAATAATAACTATTTTCTTCATAGTTGTAAACAGAAATATTAGCTAGAAACAAATTTTTGTTTCTATAAACCAAATTTTTGTTTCAATTTTAAAAAAAATTTTTTTAGAAATTCTTAACTTTAAATTATTTCAAATCCTTTCGTGGCAATATATATATATATTTTTGAGAGGCGGTGGAGGGATATAAATAACTATTTCAACTTTCATAGAAGTTTATAAAGAAGACTCATGACAATACATCGAGTTTTGAAAATTTTTTTTTTTTTAACTGATTTTTTTTTAATTCCGTGCATATGGCCTTTAAATATTAAACTTTTTGAAACAAAAATAAATTATTTTTCAGTTAATCATCTTCCTGTTCCAAGTCATATTCTAATTTTTTTATACTAACGAAGTATATTCTATTTTTCTTTATTCTAATATTTTTAATATATTAATTGTTAAATTGAAAACGTTTTAGTTTAGGAAAAAAATAGTAAGATGGGGAATTAGATAAAAAATTTCTTTTTAAGAGAGTGTAAGTGTAAAAAATTAAAAATACTGGTATAATACATTTAAGGTATGAATATAAACAATGAACGCATCTATTTCAGAATAAAAAAAATTAAAATAACGTTTAATTTTTAAACTAATAATAAAAATACGTACTAAAGTTAATTAAATAAGTTTATATAGAAAAATTATATTTTATAAATCTAGACTAATTTAAAAAGACCTTATTTGGACTAAATTTTATTCGCTTCTCAATTTTAATTTGTCCATTTTTGCAAAAGACTTTCACGTGGAATTGATGTGGCTGACGCCAAATTATTATGGGGAATTTTGTTTTGCTACCTCACAAAAAGGAACTTCTCAAAAACGATAATAATCGCTATTACACAAAAAATTATTCCACCAAATCACAAAATAGGGACCGTTGGGATTTAGTAACTTTTTGTAGCGCCAAGAGCGATAACTCGCCAAAAGTTGTGTTCTTATACCGTTTAAATCACTTAACTTGCAATCGCCACCCTTTTGTTGGCGCACAATGATGAAAAGAATTTTTTTTAAGCCGAATCCCAACGGCCCCTATTCTGCCAATTATTCTTTAATACGTCAAATTATTTTGCTATTATGCCAAAAAAAAAAAAAAAAATTATGTTGTTTACGAGGCCGAATTCGAATGATAAAACAATATTATTAAATAAAGGAAAACAAATCAGAGAATAACTTACATTCTATTCTGTTATATCCTTTGTTGGAGGAATTATCTTTTTTATTGCGTCACTAAAATCTGTCCTTGCATAGCTTTATCAAATGAATGAAGAAAAATTGGACACCATCACAAAACCACAAAAAAATTTAATACGTTCCAACGGTACTTTTGTTCATGAACTGATATTCTAAAATTAAAATTTTTCTAAACAAATTCAAATAACGGTTGCCACAAAACCTTAACTATGTCAAAGGCATTAAAAATAAATTAATTATATGATAATTAAATATAAGTTTTTAATAAAGTAAAAATCGTTTTTATGGTTTGTTTCATATTTCCATGAGGGGCAACATCATAACAATTGTTAATATTCTGTAACAGTGGCAGATATACCTTCATAAGAATATTCTTGGAATAATCTATAATATCTCAGAATAATTATTAAAAAAAGTATATATTTCGGTAAAATCGCAGAATAGGGGCCGTTGGGATTTGGCATAAAAATATTTTCGCCTAAGTGTGTCAAATGATAGATGAATTCTTAGTGAAGAGAATTGCAACCCTACTACGATAGCTTTATTTCACAAAGCGCAATTTGAATAAAAACAAAGAAAAGGCTTAAATTTGTACGAATTTTAATGGAAAAAAAAGAACGAAAATTGCTGAAATTTTTAGGAAAATGTACTGCAATGTAGGAATTTGATTAAACTGCGTAGTTTATATTGGATCGTATACCACAGAAAATAATGTTCTCTTTCATAATGACATCCTCTTCAAACTATTCCAATCAGCCACAATATTCAGAGCCCATTCAATTTAGTCAGCATGATCCGCAATCAAATGCCTACGGACTCAGTCATGCGCAAATCTAATCATATCGCACAAATTCATTTTTGATTGAGAGAACCACGAACTTTGACGGATAGACATTTATACTCTGTATATTTTGATTGCGATTGTTTCAAAAAAATTTCAAGTTTTTAAATTCAACTACAGTCTTCCTCCGGACAATAGTAACGTTAATACGAATTGGACACTTCTTGCTGCTCAACGAAAACACGTCCATCCTTTACCAATCATTAAATCTTCCAATATCCTGGACTTGGAATTCCGTAATGTCATCGACGACTAGCTGCTCATAAAAAAGCTCCAAAACCTTCCTATAGCTATAGAAATCATTGGATTCACCCCAACATCAAAAACTTATTAAGATCAACAAAAAATAACTGGCAAACTTCAAGGAACCCTAGTAATAAAACTATTTTTAAACAGGGCCAATAAAAATATCAAAAAGCCTTCAAAGATTATTTGTACAATTTACGAAAAGGAAAACTGGAAGACCTACAAACAGATGACGTATCCTGCTGGAATTTCACTAAAAACTTGAAAACTAAAATTTCTCACCTCAATAATACCATCTCCACTGCAGTTAAAGATGTAGACAAGGCTGAAATCACAACACAAAAACTTGAAGAGCAATTTCAACTTAACCCAATTTCTGATCCTGACCATGAAAACACGATGCTGCAAACCATCAGTAACTTCTCTCAGAATAAATCTAATTATTATATTACTCCTTCTTCTGATATCACCATCAACAAACGCACGAAAATTAAGTCAGCACCTGGCCTAGATTCTATCTCCTACAAAAGTTTGAAAAAGCTTCTCGATATCACTATCATCAAACTCTGCTATCTCATCAATAAGGTATCAGATGATATTGCCAATTTTTTACAGAAACAAATACCTAAATGACCTTTCTAAATGGTATGACAAGTGAAAATTGCTCTTGACATTGACAATACTGAAGAAGTCTTCAGCAAGAGTCAAAAATATAAAAAACCAGCCATCTACCTGAAAACCAAATTATCGTCTGGAAATCAGAAACAAAATATTTTGGAATTTTTCTTCATCAACATCTACACTGGAATTTTCATTTTAACTACGTCAAACAAAAATACAGAAAAAACATTAGAAGACTCTAGCCCCTTATTGCAAGAAACTCAAGTATGAGTAGAAATAATAAACTTCTGGTTTTCACCTCTATGTTCCGTCCTCTCCTCACCTATGCTTTCCTAGTATGGGGCTATGCAGCTAACCATAATACTAAAATCTTGGAAACTCAACAAAATATGACCATTAGACAAATAACGAATACCAACTGATTCGTGAGAGACAATGATATTCAAGGATACAACTGCCTACTACCTCTCAAAGAATATTTAAAAAGCTTTCAGAAACATTCTTCAATAACATTGAGAACCACCAACATCTGGCTATTCATGAAATAGTATCAGGTGGGCTGAAAAGTTCGTAGGCTGACACATAGATGGCGCTACTAGTATTAAATCCATATGATTTTTAATTAGCCCTAACCCTCAAAAGACACGTGTATAAATTTGATAGCTGTTGCACTATTAGTATGTGAGTTATAGCATTTTTAGTGAAGCAACTTTTGCTTGTTTGAAAAATGGATAAAAAGGAATTTCGTGTGTTAATAAAGCATTTTGGCGAAAAAAAAATACTATTGAAGCCAAGGCTTGGCTTGATAAACATTATTCGGACTTTGCACCAGGAAAATCAGGAGAATTGGTCGAAGGATCGACTTGTAGAACAGAAGCTTGTGTCTGATAGCTGGCCTATTAGGCTTTGGAGCTTTTTGCTCGCAGCAGTTGCTTTTGCAACTACTTCAGACTTATTATAGATTAATACGGAGATAGATTAATATAATTACTACTTATTATAGATTAATACGGAGATCCTTGGCCGCGTAACGGCCACTAGCTCCTTCATTGTTAAATGTTGAAACATAGCGGTGGTCTATGCCCTTTGAGTTAATAAGAAGTAAGATAATTAAATGCCCTTTTTAAAAAAAAGAATTATATATTTAATAAAATTATAAAAACGAA
This sequence comes from Caerostris extrusa, assembly GCA_021605095.1. NCBI lineage: Eukaryota > Metazoa > Arthropoda > Arachnida > Araneae > Araneidae > Caerostris > Caerostris extrusa. Next base: position 25,165 of record BPLR01017205.1, on the reverse strand, counting down.
AAATAACAAAAATTTCGAAAAAAAAAAAAAATTTTTTTTTTCAATATCTACGCCCTTGATGAAATCAGTTGCATATAATCAAAAATAAAACAGAATGAACAAAGATCAAATCAGGAGAAAAAACAGCTTAGAAGAAAAGCGAACTTTTTGGTCTAGGCAGTTGTGGGTAACAAATCAGTCAGATTAGGGATGATTGGATAAACAGAGGAGCAATGCGTGGGTGTAGCACAATTGAAAGGTTTGATTTGTCGCTCTACAGTCATCGTGTGCACACATTAGGCTAAATAGACCGGGACCTACAGTTTAACGTGGATTCCGAACCACCAACAAACATCCATGCCACTGCCAGGATTCGAACCTGAAGCCTTCAGTGCCATCGGCCAGAGCGCTAGCCAGTTGCAATTGAAAGGAGAAAATCATCAATTTAATCGTCAAGAGCGTCAATTTAAAATATTTAGAACAGTGCGAGGTCTTTTGCTATGCTTGCGGGAAGAGATATCATAATCGTAATTTTGTAGGATATTTAAAGCAGGGTTACTGATGTTTCGCATATCATTATAGAAATTAGTAGAAATTTTGTGAATAAATTGTCTTAAACTTGGAATAGAGAGAGCTCGTCTAATATTGTCTTTACGAAAATTCCAGGGTGAATTCGTTAACATTCTGAGAGTTTTTGCTCTCAAGCCTTTGAATAATTTCAAAATTTGTACGTGCGACAGAATCCCAAACTGAGCTTGCATAAGCTAATACTGGACGGAGGTAAGAGAGATATATTAGAATTTTGAGATTAAGAGGTAAAGCTGAATTTCTATTGATGCTGATATTATATGTTTGTATAAGTGCCAGACAACGTATTCACGAGCTATACTGTTAAAATTGAATGACTAAACATTGAAAATAATTTGTATTGCATTCAAAACATTCTCCAAATAAACAAATATATATGTAGGATTTACACCGGTTTCAATAGATTCATCCCGGTCAAACCTATAGTTTTGTTAGACTTCTCTACCAGTCTAACAATAGATGAACTTTTGCATTGGGTGCCTAGGGTATTTGACAGACAAAACGCAGTAACGGGACGTTACTTTAAATAAAGCCATTCTTACTGATACATTATTTTACAATGATATTTACATTAATTGTTAAACATTCACAACCATTTTCTACCGTTGCTTGACGCAGCCTCTCCCATGTCAGCTAGCGTTCTCTTTCCTCTTTTTCAATCTACGGGGATCTTGCCCTTCTCCAGGAGTCAGAGTTCAAAGTTGAATACTCCCCACATCGTAAACAGGCTCTGCCAAAGACAAGCGGCCGTAACGTGTCTCCGCCTGCTGATCACGACACAAATAAATCCCACATATATATATTAAATGATGATGTTTAGAAGTAAATAATAACTGAAACAATTTTGGTTCATACCATTTTATTAGTAAAGGTATAAGGTACATGATGCAATGCACATACACAACAAAATAGATGTACAATAAAGAAGTACACCAAAAGGCAAACATATTCAATGTAAAACAAGTATAAATTGTGCATTTTTTTTTTTTTTATTGAAATGTTTATAATTCTTTATTACCTTGAAGAACAAGGTAAGGTAAAATGTCTTGATGAGATACTAATGAATGATGAATCTCTTTACTATTTTTGAACTATTTAAAATAACATTTACTTTCAAATACTATTTTGATGACTTAAAAAAAAAAAAAAAAAAAAATAGTAACGAAATCTGAAGAAGTTTTCTCTGCCCAAAATCTGAATTTAAAAAAGTAAAAATATTCCGTTGTTCATTTTGAAAAACCAAATTTACAATACAATGAAAATGAGTGTCAAAGAAGCTGCAGAGTTGAGTTGCCAACTAGGATAGAGAAACTTCTTGGGAAAAAAATTAAACTAAAGGATAGCTGGCGGCTCTTGCGATTCCACATAGGTTGTTTTTGTTTCTTGCCATGCGAATGTAACCGCCTTCACCCCACCGTAGTCCCCAACTGCAAAATAATAACAAATTAAAGTAAATTAGATGGTGAAAAAGTTAAATGCATAAAAGGCATTGCACAGTAGAACCTCTGTATACATCAATTTTATGTCTCTTCTTCTTCAATGGCGCAACAGCTTCATGGTTGGCCAAGACCGTCTGCTTATTGGCAGTTTAAAGAAACGTGGCATTATCTTTGCAGAAATATAGAATAGGATTGTCAGCCTTAAACCCTTCAGTCATATTAAACTGAGACCTATAGTTTACATCCACGGAAAGGTCGAAACCCGAAAAATTTGTGCCACCAAACTCTAGAGCGCTAGCCACTCGGCCATCAGGCATAATTTACTAAATAATAAAACTATATAAAGTAGAGACTCTGTAAGTCGAACTTCAAGGGAGACGCCAAATAATTCGAGTTCGACTTACGCGGATTTTTTGTAAGGAAATATTCGACTTGTAGGGGTTTAGATTCGTTCTAACTTATTTCGAGTTAGAGGTGAAATAAATAAAAATTCAAGTTACAGAGGTAATAAACCTGCTTATTTGCAACATGAAAGTTATATTATGTACTACAATAAAAAATCAAAATAATTCCGAAACAACTTTAAAATTAAAAATATTATTTATTAAAAAAAGTCAGCTATTATTATTTATTTTTTTTTGCTTTAGACAATTCGATAGTTCTCTATCTATCGCTAGAATTCAAATGAAATCAATAGCAATAATAAGAATTATAATAAGAATATTTCATAGAATTGGTTATTCTATTTTACCGTATACTCATACATTTGTTTTCTAAAAAAAAAAAAAAATGACGTGCATTGTCGGCAAATCCTTAAAGTCGGTAACTTATTTTCTTCGAGCTATAGAGGTAATTAGTTTCAAATGATCGAGTTGTAAAATCGAACATTGCTACCGTTCGAGATACAGAGGTCAATTTTTTTTTCCCGAATTACGGAGGGAAAATATATACCAAAATGGCTTGTGGGCATTGACTAATTATTTCAACGGTACTTACGTATTAACGGTACCTTGGCGACAGTTGCGCTAATAAAGAGCACACGCGCCAACCGCAGCTACAGATTTGGCGGTTTTTTGAGTGGCACCAATTTATTCTGTTGGTTTGGTAACCTTAGTAGCTGTTAGATCGGCGACACTTAAAAACCGCCAAGTCTGTCGCCAAGGTACCGTTAATACGTAAGTACCATTTCAACTTTTAGAGGATTGAAATTTCGAGTAATGGAGGTTTTGGGGCTTGAAGGGAAGGGAACAAAAATTTTTTTCGAGTTGAGGTTTTCGACTTATCGAGGTTCTACTGTATAACTGATTTCAGAATAAACTCATGTTATAAAGATCACAGAACGTCAGCCAATCAGAAGTGGGAAGATCAGCCCACTGAATGATTAAATTTCTGCTACGTGCAATTTTAGTATCTGATAGGCATCCAGCCACATATATAAAAACCAGTAGATGTCAACCATCTAAGTTGATGATCAAAATACAGAGCATACAAGATTTTATTGGTTATCTTTTTAATATTATGACTGATATAAAAAAAAAAAAAATTCTTAAAAATGGCTAGAAGTTCAGAAATAGCTTTATAAAATTTATTAGAAGTATTTATAATTTATCTTACGTAATTAATTTCCTTGTGAACACAATTTACAAACTATCATTAGACAGTAAAAATTCAGAATGTAATATTTATATCTGCCCTGTAGCAAATATATATATATATCATAGAGTAAATTGTTTTTTAAAGTAGTCTAAATTTTAGTGATATATTTTTTTATTAGTGATATTATTTGTTCCTTTATTTGTTTATGGTAACTTGAAAATAACTTCTTCTTACCTGTTCTTGACGATCCAGTAATCTTTTCCATTTTCAGATCCATATCCTACAACCAAAACTCCATGATTTAATTGACTTGGGTCACACTCCTCAACATCGTAAATACCACTCCTGTAGGAACAAAAATGAACTATTTTAAAAAACTTTCCTTCAAATAATTGTTGTGATCAATGGTTAAAATAGCCTGATTTCTTTTTATCTAAGAAATACAGTAAAATACATCTCTAAAGTAAGTATAGAAAGGTAATAAAATAAAGGAAATTATTGCCACATACACGGGTATAGCATGAAAAATTTCTGGGCTAAAAATGTTCTGGTCTCATCAAATTGGCCTTTAAAATTTCCAAAAATTTTAACAAACCAAAAAAAAAAGTGAGTGCAAAGAGTACTGTATTTGAACTTCTTTTGAGGAAACACTTGTAAAAAAAGTTGATAATTTAAAGCTGAATTCTATAAAAAAAAAAAAAAAAAGACTTCTACTACGATTGGATGTTTAAGAAGCGCCTTGGCTGTTAACAGTATTCAAGAAGAAGCTAACGGCTGTTACCTTCTATCTTGAGTTGAAACTTTGAAGAGATGAAGGATGCATTGCTAAGACAAAAGCGGCAGAGGCTAATAGAAATCTTGCCCAAAAGTAATAAAAATTAAGATTGAATTATATATATATGTGTGTGTGTGTAAAATCTAAAATGAAGAAAAGTAATAAGATTTTAAAAGTAAAAGATTAATCAAAAAGAAAACAAAAATTCAAAAGAGATAATAAAATAATAAATAATAGAAAATAAATGTAAGAATAATAATAAAATTGAAATGGATAGAAAAATCACGAATAAAGAAAAGAATTGCAAATAAAATTTCAATTCTTTTCTTTATTTCTTATAAAAAAACTTCCTATATAAAAAAAGCTGAATTTTTACCAATCAGTACGTCAGCCAATCAGGTTTCTGATTCGTGACGTTCTGTAACATTTTATTTTAATTACCAAATAGGAATCCAGATTTAGACTTCTAACCATTGTTTGTCTGTTAAACTGTTTGGTTTTAGATGTACCGCCTTTTATGCAGTTTAACCACAGGAACATGTGCACTTTTCTTAAAATTTTCAGCTGATTTATTTAAAGATATGGAAACATTTATGGCAGCTGCAATTGTTCATCATTTGTAACAGACAACAAGAATACCATTCGAGACTTTTGTTAAAATTTTCTTACCTGTAATGCATGAATCCGTATCCGCCAGCATTGATACCGACGGATACTGGCCCAACCGTAGCAACAGCCCGCTTAAGAGCTGTTTCATTGTCTTCTTCAATATCGACGTATCCAGTTAGAGTGGAGCCAACATTTTTCTTTCTGAATCCGCATTCTTGTTTCTGAAAGACAATTCAAAATACTTATTTTTAGATAAATAATGATAATATCTCTTTATAAACAAGTGTATTCGTTCTTGCATTAAAAAAATTACAATAATTAATTATAATGAACTATATTATTTAAGGTCAAATAATCAAAAGTTAGTCTATTTATAAATTATCTACATATCTTATATAGATTTATAATGATTACGTTACATTATAAGTATTTAAATGATATTAATTTTGCTAAAATGATAAAGATAAATATTTTCTATTGTATATAGTTATTTTCCTAAAGAGCTCTTTTGGAGTTCACTTAATTCTTTTATCATGTTAACTATACCAAACACAAGGTAATATTATCATCGGTGTGCAATGTTCTTTAACTGATCTTTTCTGACTATGAATGATAATTTACACTATGTTAAGAACTGTAGAATTTATTTCAGATTATCAAGGAAATATTTTTTTAAAATACTACAAGTTCTTTATAAAGAAAAGAACAGATATCTTAATAGTTTCAGGAGCACTTAATGTGGTTAATTTTAAATTGATGAAAATTTTTTTTGAATTGATGAAAATTTTCTTGAATTGATGAAAATTTTTCGATTAAGTTGGTATGAAAAATTAAATGTTCTTACTCACTTTAGGAATGAATAAATTTGATACTACATATGAATCTTTCCATAAGAACATAAGAAATAATGATTTTAATTTGGTTTTAACCGACACGTATTGTATATTGAATTACTATCATATCAAAACTTTCAGCAAAAGTTATTTTTTTATGAACCCGTACAAATTCAGAATATTGTTGAAAGACATGAAAAAATTCAAAATACAAATTAAATGTGTCTCTATATATATTTCTCAAAGTTCGTGTGCATTTCCGCCTATGCACGGTCTTTACACAAATTTAGCTGGAATATAAGGTCTAGATAAAAAATAACATCAATCAATCAAAAAATAACATCATCATTGAATCGTATTCGCTAAATAATTAACTAATTAGATTTATGCCAATTTGGCGACTTTTCATGGATGGAGAATTTTTCATGATTGACGTTATTTTTAACGCAGTTGTATTGTTCATAGATAGGTGACGTATTATAAATAAACGAATAAAACACACTAACAGAGGTATTGCAACCACCTGAAATTTAGTTAATTGTTAATTTTGTTTCTAAGAATTTTTTTTTTTTTTTTTTTTTTTTTTTGCCATTTTGCTAATAAAACGGCCAAGAAGTCGCCAGTTGCATATTTGCCAATTTGGCGATTTTTCATGGTTGAAGAATTTTTCATGATTGATGTTATTTTTAACATAGTTGTATTGTTCATAGATAGGCTGACGTATTATAAATAAACGATTAAAACACACTAACAGAGGTATTGCACCCACTTGAAATTTAGTTAATAGTTAATTTTGTTTTAAAATTTTTTTTTTTTTTTTTTTTTTGCCATTTTGCTAATAAAACGGCCAAGAAGTCGCCAATGTTGCATATTTGCCAATTTGGCGATTTTTCATGGTTGAAGAATTTTTCATGATTGATGTTATTTTTAACACAGTTGTATTGTTCATAGATAGGCTGACGTATTATAAATAAACGATTAAAACACACTAACAGAGATTGCACCCAAAATTTAGTTAATAGTTAATTTTGTTTTTAAAATTTTTTTTTTTTTTTTTTTGCCATTTTGCTAATAAAAAGGCCAAGAAGTCGCCAATGTTGCATAAAGAAGAGATATAGTACGGGGAGAAAGAAAATATTGATATAGGAGAATGTTACAGTGAACTGATTTTTCAATTCCTTCTATTAGCTTACACTCTCCCTATATACAATCTCGTTCAAATTTTCAATCGTTCATAAAATACTTTTATTCATCCACTCGAGTTCAAATACATTTTTTTGAACTCGTAGTGGATGACACTGGATGTTAATACAGTTCTTTCAAATAGTAATTCAGTAATTAAATTAAATTTATTAATTTTAGTTTTTTTTTAGATATATCTAACAATATATATAACATATATCTAACAATAGATGGCACCAGATAAATGAATGAAAATTATTTATAAAGGACTTTCTGCAGTAGAGTGAAAAAAAAGTAGGAATTGACTTTAAAAAATGTTTTTTTTTATTACTTGTTTGTTGTTAAATTATCATGGCGTCTAGAAAACAAAGGTGCCTGAATGGCCGAGTGACTAGAGCTCTGGCACTCGATGTCACAGGTTTCAGGTTAATCTCCTGTCTAGAAGTTAGACGGCCTAGACCCGCCAAAGGGCTGTTGCGCCACAGATGATGATGATGAAGAAAGGAATACTATTCAATCATATACTGGAGTTGAAGAAAGCTAAGATGCTGCGTTAAACAAACTGAATTTAAAGTTTGTAAGCTTAAATCTCAGTTAATAATCTTTATTTATTTTTTGAAGCCATGCAATGCCGAGTTATATGTGCTACTACATATTATATAACGACCGAAAAAGAGATGGGTCGACTGTCAAGGGGAAGACCGAAAAAGAGATGGGTCGACTGTTTAGACCAGGGATGGGCAAGCTTTTTCGGTCGCGAGCCAAAAATCGAAAAAAATTGTTTGACGGGCCAAGAAAATTTTTTATAAATTTTAAAACAATATACAAGTATTACAATTTAAATATGTTAATGAGATGAATGAAACTGCGATTTCATTTTTAAAAGTTCCTTATATTGAGTTTCGAAGTGAGATGTACTGACTCTAAGGAAGGAGGCTAAATGCTCATCTGGCATTTCTCTGTATCGAAATAATTCTTTCATAGTTGAAAACACTTGTTCAAATATATAAAATGAAGCAAATATATCACTGATTTTCTGGGCGTGAGATATTAAATTTGGGAAACTTACTTTCGATAACGAATTGTAAAACTCTAACGTTGACAAATTTAGAAACTGCTTGAGATGATTGTTGGATTGCAACTCAATTAATTCAACCTGCAAATCTGATCTCAGTGCTTCACATTTTACGTTGGAAAGCATGGTAAAAATATCCAATTCTGTTTGAATGCTTGAAATCTGCATTCGAACTCAAAATGCAGTTTTTTCAAGCCCTCTTCATAATTCTTAAGTTTCTGTTCATAAAATGATTTGTAATAGAATAGAAAAAGTAAAAGATCATCAGCCCTTTGAAAAAAAGGAAGAAAACAATAATATTTAATCAAAGTAGAAAAGAAGAGGGATATATAATATATATTTCTTTCAATTTGCCTCTCTGACCGGCAAATTAAAATAATCCACGGGCCGGATAGAACCTCACGACGGGTCAGAATTGGCCTGCAGGCCCTAGTTTGCCCATCCCTGGTTTAGACTCTGATTTTAATATTATTAAGATCAAAAACTGTTCCACGCCAAGAGAACAGCCTGGCTGGATCTTTTAAAGTAGGCCAAGACCCACAACGGGCTGTAACTGGCTCGAGCCAGTTATGTTGATGACATATCATATATATATATATTCAAAATTTACTAACCATAGCTATGTATGGGTAAGATTCCTCTGTATCGATGCCATGTTTCTTGATGTAATCGAAGGCAAAATCCATCATTCCTCCATCGCAGCCGCGATTACCTGAAGAAAAGAAATAAAGACAATACATAAATAATAATAGTGTAAATGCAAGCAAATATAAAATATGTCATTTTTAAACATACTTTTCATTATACATAAATATTAGCGTAAATGCAATCAAATAGAAGGAATGTCATTTCTAAATACATTACATTCTAAACATATTCTTTATACGAGTTTAAAAATATATAGGTTCAATCTTAATAATAGTATAAAAATTCAATCCAATTTTTTTTAAGTAGAAAATAGTTTAATCCAACGAACTTGTAGAAATTATTATGAAATAAAATTTGTTGGTAATTTTTTAAAAATTTAAATTTGATTAAAAATAGAAGAGGAACACAGTTGAAAAATTTATTTTACTGTTCTAATTTAATCGATCCAAATAATTACATTAGAAAATGATGGCTTAGTTCATTCTCTGAATTTTAGACTTACTCATTTATTTCAATTGTTAAATACTTGATAAAATAATCAAAGTTTTTTTTTTTTTTTTTTGAAATACATACTTCTTAATAGAAAAATTAAGAAAACCAACAGAACTAAATAATGAATCTTAAAAAGAAATTCTTGCTAAATGAAATTCTTAAGCCTAAATTAAGAATACAATGAGAATTTAGTTAATTTTATTATTATCAGCAATTAAAAGGAATAGGAAGTTTATGACAGTGTATTTATACAAGAACAATCTTACCTTCTTTTCCAGCACAATCAACAAGATTTTGCTCGCTGAGCGAAACTAGTTTTCCAGTCTTCCTTTTATGCTGTCCTTCTAATGAGCCAGTGGCTGAGAATGCCCAGCAAGAGCCACAATTTCCCTGTTGCATTAAAAACAGAGACTTAAGAAGGCAAAATAATGGTATTCATAACACTATCTCATGGTATTGATATCATTATATGATATTTATATAATTATCTTATGGTATTCATATTATAATCCCAGGGTAGCTCATGGTTATGTCATGATATTCATAGCATTATGCCCTGATATTGATATCACTATCTCATGTTATATCATAACCTCATGGACATAACATTGTCATCGTATTCATATCACTATCTCATGGACATAACATTGTCATAGTATTCATATCACTATCTCATGATATTCGTAACACAATGTCATGGTATTGATAACACAATGCCATGGTATTGATAACACAATCTCATGGTATTGATATCATTATCTGATGGTATTGATATCCTTATCTGATGGCATTGATATCACTATCTCATGATACTGATAACATTTTCTCATGGTATTGATATCACTATCTCATGATATTGATAACATTTTCTCATGGTATTGATATCCCTATCTCATGGCAATCATATCGTTATCTCATGGTATTCTTGTCATTTGGTATTAAGAATATCGTCAGTTGTGATTACGAATTATCTGTTAATAGTGATAGTGAAAATATGAGGAGATTGCTGGATATTTTAATTGATGCTTATTCCTTTTTATTACAGTGACGCTAATTCCCCAAGTTAATTCTGATTGTTTGGCGTTTTGAGTTAAAAAAGCAATTAGCATTAGCGTCATTGTAAAAGATAAAATTCTTGCTATTAAAACAGATAATTACATAATTATATAGATAATTATACAGATTAAGATAGATAAAACATTGAGCTATACCATCAACAGAGGTTATGGTGTTTTATAAAAGATTCAAACAAGATATAATTAACCTGATACGAATTCAAAATTATCTTAATTCCTATGTGTATTTAAGTATTTTTTTAAATATTACATTCTATCACAATTTAAGAATTCATAATTAAATTATATAAAATAGCTAGTAGGATAATGAAAGAGAAACAATCATATTTTTTTATATTCTATGTAAAAACGGATAAAATGTAAGAGAAAAAATTTGTTAAATGTTTCAACTGTGTTAAATGTTTCAAGTTGTCAAATCTCTGTTCTACAGAACTGGCGATATTTTTTTTTTAATTAGAATCAATCCAAATTGATTGGAAGAAACATTTATAATTGATTATGTTTTGGAAAGCCCCAAAATGTCCTGTTTCAAATGTGGCTCTGTTCTAGTTCAGATAAAGTATTCTCAAATAAAAAATATTTCAACAAAATGCCAGATATTTTTTTTAATTAGAACATAAAAAAGGTGTCTTACTGGACAAATTTTTATTTTTGGACAATCAGGAATTATAACAGCTTTATTTTTAAAATTCAGCTAAATTTTTATTGTCATTTCTTGTTCATTGGAACCTGCAACAGCCCCATGGTAGGCCAAGACTGTCTGCCAGCTAGCAGATTTCTGGAGAGAAATTTTCTTTTTATGGGTGTAGGGTTGTCAGCCCTAGCACTACCCCCCGCAACAGTCATATTAGACCGGGACCAACGATTTAAACTGCAAACATCCATGGCACCGCCGAAACTCGAAGCCTGTGGAATCGAGCGCCAGAGCTTGGTTTAAAAGGTATAGTTTCAGAGATTTTATGATTTCATTAACGTAAGCATACGAGAGTATTTGTTGTTGTTTTTGTCGTATCCCTCATGGAAGGAGGGAAAAGGGTTGCTGCTTCTGATGGAGCACTCGAAGGTAGAAGTTTGACTTTTGCTCCGTGACGCTCTTACAGTCATATGAGACCGGGACCTACGGCTTAAAGTGGATTCCGAACCACCACAAACATCCATGGCACCGCCGGGACTCGAACTCGAAACCTGCGGCACCGAGCGCCAGACACTCGGCCATTCAGACCCCAGAGTATTTATTAAAAGATGAAAAAAAAAAAGCTAAAAGGAATAAAATTTGAATATGAAAAATATAGAAACGAACAGAAAAAAATAATAATAAATGAAATACCTGATCCTTAACTTCAGTGACCAATCCCTTTTCTCTCCAGTCCACATGGTTTAGGTACTCCACATTGGAAGGTGCCAAGAAAAGAGTCCTGCCTTCAGTGCGGTTGCCCATTCTCAATCCGGTACTCATACGCATCTCTTCCTTAACCTGAGAAATAGTAAAGGAATTAGAGAATTAGTAAAGAAATCCTTAATTTGGAATTTTAAGCTGTAATACTTCCGATGAATTAAGTTGCCTTTCTGTAGATTTTCTTCGAACCTTGAAATTTAAATGCATGAAGTTAAATTACAGTGGCAATAGCCGTATCAATTTCAGTTTCCATTGATTCTTATAATTAAATTAATTTATAATTTATATAAATTAGCGTGGCTTCTTAATTAATGTTTATTAAGACTATAAAAAATAAAAATTGCGTAAAATGAATAGTTTAAAAAAACTAGGTAAAATTGAGAGAAAAAAAAATAATGATTCAATTTACATACTATAGTACAATTGTGACCAGTTGAAATTGTCTTAGAGAAAGAGTAAAAAGTAAGTAAAATTCCCTGCACAAAGATAAAAATTAAAAAAAAAAAAAAAAAAAACACTTTTTATTTTGTTATTACTCATAAAATTAAGGCTATTGTTTTGGGGATCGGGACAAGTTTTCTTTAAAGTCCTGTCACAAGCTTTTTTATTCATAATATTTATTCAAATTTCACGAGCTAGTAATTGTATAATAAAATAATGTAAAATTATTTTAAAAGATCTTCTGGTGAAAGCAAAGAATTTTATTCCAAAGTGAAAACGAGATTTTTCAAGAAAAAAAAAAATGTTGCGGAATTTTTTTTTTTTTTTTTTTTTATATATTCATTTTATTTTTTAAGATTGCTGCTATGCGTTTTATTTTTTATATAAAATTCTTTTTTTTTTTTTAATGCCAAGAATTTTTTTTTTTTTTTTTACAGGTAAAGTGATTAAAAATTACATTTCACTTTCTTTCTCTGAAACAAAATTTGAAATCAATCAATCAATTGAACCAATCCGCTAATAAGAATTAAATAAGTTTGAATGAAGTCATTTGATTTCGATAAATAAGAAAATTATAAGTTGATTTTTCTTTAAGTAAATCTATAGAAAAAAGAACATGTACATGTACATAGTTTATGTACATTCGATAGTATTGCATCTAATTAGTATTACTCAATTATTTATCTTAATATTATTCCGTTATTTTTGTAGTGAATGTTATAAGAAAAACTCTTACCCTATCCGTAAAGTGGGTAATTCCAAGTTTAAAGCTGTGCATATTTAACTCAGCTTCCAAATTATGCTTCTGGATTTTCTGAATGTTATTTTGCCAAACAACACGCCTTGCACCCTCTTCATCATTACTGTAGGTCTTGTTATACACTTTCTACAAATAGAAATTATTAAAGAAAAATGATATATTAACAGTTTTTATTAAGAAAAAAAACCAGCAAATTTTTGTATTTTCATAATACAAAAAATATATAATCCATAAACAAAAATAGATTGTTCTTAAATATATAATTTGAACACTCACACATAATAAAATAAAATTTGCAAAGAATTAAATGCATAAAAATAAGTATTTACTTAAAAATAAATTTATATTAAATTACGTATCAACTAGACAAGGGAGTAAATCGATATGTATAGAAATATCGATTTAAGTCTAAAAATCACATTTCCTATTTATTATTCTTTTTATGTTAACGGATTCCGATTGAAGATATCGATGCTCTGTAATATCGATGTGAAAACGATTTCGGAGATTCCCAGCTGCGCGAGGGTAAAGGCGATTAACATTGATATCGATAAAAACGATTTCAATATCGATGGTATAACTGGTTTGGAGATTTGTTGGTAGATTTGTTGGTTCTACAGTTTTCAACTTAAGAAAAATTGAAGGCTTTTAATTATATATTATTATTTTAATTTATATATTATTGTTAGTTTTTATTGTAAGTTATTTATTATTATTATCAAGAATTCTCACATGAAATAAAACTTGTAGAATTCCTTAAATATTTATTGTTGTTAGTAAATTAAATAATTTAATACAAATTAGTAAATTAAATAAAATGGTAAAAAAATAAAATAATAAATTTGAATAAAAAATAAACAAGAAATTGAATAAAATAATAAATTTAAAAAATAAATTTGAATTTTTCAATCTAAATTCATTTAATTTTTAAAAATTTTCTGGAGAAATTAGAACATTCTAACGAGTGTATGTCTGTGGCTAAATATAATAATTAAACTTGATAATTAATTAAACTTGTCCCATTATTCAGAGGTTTTTTTTAAATAAAAAAATTTATTTAATGTTTCACTTTTTTTTAATATCATTTTTAAATTGTTTTATTCATACTTTTGTGACACAATTGTTTTATTCACCAACGTATTAACTTTATTCAAATAATTCATACTTCTAGGTAAATAAATTTATTTTTATATAATTCATATTTAATTTATGATGATTTTACTTTCTAGTATAATAATTTGTACAAAATATATTGTTGGAATAAAGTTCTTGGATTGATTATATTTAATTTTCAACCGATTTTTTATTTATGTCAAAAGGAACTTGAGAAAATTTTTTGAAATTAATTCAGTAACAAAGTAGGCAAAAGGCCTTCTACTAAATTGTTAATTTTTTTTTTCTGCAATTTAGTAAAGTAGGACTTTTTTTAACATATTATGCCTAATTTAAGTCAAAAAGCTGTTAAATATATTTTATTCCAATCATGATTGTGAATACAAATTTATTTTACAGCTTGTTCTTAATATATAAATAAATATATATTATTATAATATATAAATAAATAATAATAAAATATAAATTTGTTTACTGTGACGGTTTTAGATTCGATGGCGCCCTAGTCCCAAATTTAGATTAATTTGTCGCCCTTATATATAAATAATAATAATACGAATAGTAATAATTTATTTGATTTAAATTTAGGTATTGAGTTTAGGCATGAATTAAATATCTAAATTGGTATAACAACTAAACATATAATTTAAAATAAATTGCTTTTAATTAAGAAATGAATCATATCATCATTTTTTAAGAAAAATTTATGAAAAAATCTAACGAAAATGCATATAAAAAATGCTAGATAAATGCTAACAAAATTTTTTTTTTTTTTTCGTACCTATTTGTTAGATATTTTAAATTTTACTACTTACACGATTAATTATTTTAAAAAATAATTCTACCCTTTAAATATTGACATCTTGAGGTTGTCAAAACAAGAAAAGAAGCATTCAAATTCGGTCTTACAGTTGATAAAAAACAAAATCGATTTTAAATTTTGGTGCCATAAAAATTTGCCGCCCTAGAACCTAGACCTAGAACCTAAATCCGTCACTGTTTGATTATAGAAATTTGTACCTATAAAGGAACCGATCTGACTGATACTGATACAGTGATCTACAATATAATCCAATACTTCCATATATAATAAGGAATGTCTTACTTTGTAAGTCTCCCATAGTTCCTTATTGAGGACTCTTGGGCAATATGCATTACAGCATAAAGTAATGCTAGCCAATAAAAGCAGACGGAGCATCTGAAACAGAAACAATTGTCAGAATTAAAAGATATAAAAATAAAAATATGAATTATATCAATGTGTAATCGTTTGTAAAATAAAATCGCTTTCATAAAATAAAATCGTTTGCAAAATATGAAATTTTCTAAAAAGATTGTAAGGTTAATATATATAAAATATAGAATTAATAAAAGCATTGAATATGATGTTTTAATTATTTATAAATGATTAACTTTTTCTTTTTCCTTACTTAAAAATTCCAAAAATTTATATATAATAGTTCAACATTTATTATAAAACTGATTTGAATATATATAAATTTCATGTTGGTATTTTAAACTATTATAATAATACTCTAAATGACGAAATTTTTACTAACATCTACACGTTATTTGAACAATATTTCTACCTCAAAAAGGTTGTTGTTAAATATAAAGCTGGTTTCTGACGGGAAAAGTAAAATTTTACTATTGAATGTCAATGTTTTTCATTAAAATTAAATTTACTGAATTTGAATTAATTCAATTTAAATTATTGAATTATTTGTACAAAATTTTTAATGGTTTTTATTTCTCTTTCTTTTAAAAATTATTAAAACCCTTGGGACAATTTATAAATTGCACATTCATAAATTTACACGTTACTGAATTATTTGTACACATTTTTTAATGGTTTTTATTTCTTTTTCTTTTAAAATTATTAAAGCCCTTGTGACCATTATAATGTTTCAAAAGTTAAATTTTTCAGTAAATCGGTTTCAAAAAGAATATATAATTCCTGCAATATATACATGGAATTCATAATTGTTTGAATGTTAATCCACTTAAAAGTGATGAAAAAGAAATTCCATAGAATTTTATTTTTAAAAAAATCATTTTTTATATCTATTAATTGTTGTTATGAGCACAGAACATGAATAGAAGCAGACGGATCATCTGAAACAGAAACAATTGTCAGAATTTAAAAAAAAAAAACAAATTTTTAATATTTTAGTACAGTTGTAAATACATTATTAAAATTTCATAAATGAAGGATCTAAAAATAAAAATATTAGAATATGATTTATATCGAAGCGTACTGGTTTGCAATACTGAAAATACGAAATTTTCTAAAAGATTTTAAGCCTAAAAATTAAACCTAACCTAACCTAATTCTAAGCCTTCTTAAAAGATATTAACCTTAAAATCTGATATATAATCAATAATAAGATTAAGAAATTATATAATCGTAATTATATATTTTCAGTATATAAAATATAGAATTAATAAAAGCATTGATTATGATGAAGCATTGAATTATTTATAAATGACTATAGTTTTTTTTTTTGATAGAAACTTTTTTACTTAAAAATTCCAAAAAAATTATGTATAATTGTTTAACATTTATTATAAAACTGACTTGATTATGGATTTTAAACCATTATAATAATACGCTAAAAGACCAAATTATTACTAACATCTACATGTTATTTGAACAATATTTCTACCTCATAAAATTGCTATTAAATATAAATATATATTAATATATATATATTTAAATTTTATATTATATATATTTAAATATTATTAATTCGAGTACGTTATTTTCGATTTATTTTTTATGAGAATGTTTTACTACTTAACAGATACAATAATACAAGTGTTCTATTTAAAAAAGTGGATAAATGTAATGAATTTAATTGAAGTAATTCAAAAGAATAATTTTTGCATTATTTAACGATGATTTCCAAATGTAATGAATTAAATTAAAATAGTTTAAAAAAAGAATATTTTATGAATATGCCGAACACTACATTAAATCATAATTAAATATTAACAACAGTAAATATACAATACAAAATATTACAAAAAATATTTAAGAAAATAATTTTATTTTTAGAAATTAAAGAATTTTAGAATTTTTACAAGAAATATTTAAAGAAAAAAAAAAAACCACCCAGAACAAAAGTACTAATGAGAAAAATCCTAATTTCAAATAAATAAGGCATTATGTACATTAAATTTCATTTTAAGTACATTCATTACATAAAATAATTAATTTTTTATGAGAATGCCTTACTAATCTATAATACAGTAATATCTTCTAATCTAATAATACAGTAATACACGTGTTCCATTAAAAAAAGTGACTTGATAACAACACTTGTCGAATACTAAAAATGATTCTAAATATAGTCCATTCGTAGGAGTTTTATGCTTGTTATTAGCAAAGCTTAAAAAAATCAAATTGAAATACTAAATCTAGATGCAAATCGAATTTGGCATAAATAATTACTGATCTTGTTAAACATGTCATACTACATTATCAAAGTAACATGCATACTATAAGGTAAAACATGTGGTCAAAAAACAATTCAAAATAGGCTTAAGGATAAAAATAAAAGTTAAATGTAAGTCAAACGTATTTAACAATTTCCAAATGTAATGAATTTAATCGAAATAATTCAAAAGAATGAATATTTTGCAGTTATTTATCTTTCCAAATGTAATGAATTTTCAAAAATAATTCAAAAGAATAATATTTTGAATTTTGCAATTATTTAACGATGCTATATCCAAATGAATTATTATTTTGAATTATTTTAATCTAAATAATTCAAAAGAATGAATGTTTTGCAATTATTTAACACTTTTCAAATATAATGAATTTAATTGAAATAATTCAAAAGAATGAACATTTTTAAATATATGTTTTCAATTTTTAAATATGCTCTACATTAAATCATAATAATTAAATATTAACAACAGTAAATATATAATACAAAATATTACATATTAACTATGCAAAAAAAAATCTCTCTGTTATAATTTAGATCAAAGATTTCTTACCGTTAAATAAGAAGAACTTGAAAAGTGCATTTCCTATATCTGTATGTTGAACCCAGAAAAGACAGAAATTCCTTGCTGTTGAGGTTGTAGAACACGTTAATGCAAGTTGCCCCAAAATCACAGCCTTATATACTCTTCTCTAAATATCACACTGTATTGTTTGTATAAGTCATATGATATTTCTTTCCTGTAATTCGATTGGAGGACACCTGATAAGACGTTATGGGAGGTACCACTTCACGGTGACCTCTTAAAGCGATCCCTGGTTGGATGGGGGAGAGGAGAAGAGATATGCCTTTCTTACCTAAAGTTGCTGACAATGATTGCTGACAAGGTTAGTGACAGCTGTCTACAAACTTTTCCAAGTATTCCAAGGTGTCTGGCTTAGAAGTTTTCTTGTCCTTGCTTGCCTATTGTGTATATCACATGTCTATATCTGTGGTGTCATGTGTCTATGTCTATTGTGGTATACCACAATAGATGCTATCTGTTATACTATCTGCCCGCTGGGTCTAAGGATGGCGGCCGCTATCAGACGACTATCTTTGGGTGGGGGAGGGGTCTTCCGAGTAGGGGTTTATCCGTAGGGGTAAAAATTTTGGTTTTACTTCCTTTTTGGTGCTAGTTTTTGGCTAAAAAAAGACCATCTGCCTGATGGCAGATATAAACAGAACATGTTCAATATAAACTGTTATCTGAACTTTCATTTGTTTTTGATGCAATTCATGGAACTATTATCATTTAGTTGAATTTCGTTATCTTATTTACTATAATTGATCTTAAATTTTATTAAAAACTAAATGTAAATTTAATTCTGATGAAGAAAGAAAAGACTGTAAAGTCTGTTCTTCTTCTTTCTTCATTGCTACAAAAAGTTGCTTTAAATGTCATTATAATTAATAGTAACTTTCTTTTAGTTGAAAGATGCTTTTTTTATCCCAAAAAAAAAGGATAGATATAAAAATTATAAAAACTAAAAGATAAAAATTATTTAAATGAAAAGCTGCAAAAAAAATTTATATTTGAAAATTAAATAAAAAACGTTATTCAAAAACCAAATTAAAATTTATTCTTCATCTTTTTTTTGGGGCCTGTTTACATTTTTACCTTTCAGACCCTATTGGCTCCACATGTTTCGGGTTCGAATCCCAATCAGTGATGCCATAATGTTTGTAGGTTGGGGGGTTGTTTACGTTTAAATCGTCAGGTGGCATCTGACAACTCGTCCCTAAGCGTTGCAAACTTATTTTAAATCGGCGGCCGTAACTTATCTTCAAATTAGTATTTTTTTTTCTGGATTGCTTTTGGAGTAACGTCGGTTCGACCTTATGGCATTAGAACACTTTAATCTTTAATTTCATAAACTAATTAAGCTGCATTTTAAAAAAAACATATTCTTCATTGGATGCAGGTTTAGCCCCCTGGTGGAACAAGACCATCTGTACTGGCAGTTTCCAGTTGCCAGACATGATTTCTTTTTTACGGTGTAGGATTGTTAGCTCTATGACCAACAATCATATTAGACAGGGATCTACGATTTGGATTCCGAAACACTGCAAACATCTAAGGCACCACCGGGATTCGAACTCAAAGCATGAGGCATCGAGCGCCAAAGCCAGCTTATGAAAACACTCTGTGTTACGTTGAAAAATGTTTAACCCTCGTACATTATGAGCAAAAAAATAACGAAAGTTTTAAAGCAAGTTAATTTTATATATACATAAGTCAAATGAGGAATACAAACATAACTTCTATCTACTGCATTGCCGCAATAACCCCATGATGGGCCAAGGCTGTCTGCCTACTGGCAGATTTCAAGATAGGAAATGTTTTCTTTTTACAAGTAGGGTTGTCAGTTCTACGCCCAACGCTGTACAATCGTGATAGACCGGACCTACGGTTTAAAGTGCATTCCGGATCACTACAAATATCTATGACACCGTCAGGACTTGAACCTGAAACCTGTGGTCTGTGGCACCGAGCGCTAGTCACTCTGCCATCAGATCCCCTATAAAATTACAAACATGTGCAAAATGTTTGCAGCTGCAGGTAAATCTTTAAATATTCCACTTCCGCAAATTCCTCTTCGCGCACAAGCACAGATTGCGAAAAATAATGAATAACAAGAATAATTATTCATTTGTTTTAAATATTGAATACTACCGGTTTATTGGGATAAGTATTCACATTCAGTCATTGCTAAAATGAAATTTGTTTAATCTCTTTTTTATTGTTATTTAAACAAAAGATAACTAACCAAAATATTCTATGCATGGCAATTTTGAGAACCCTTGGAATATGAACGACTTTTACCAGTTTCTACACTGTAACCGTAATTTAAAAATGCATTTTCTTTATTTGTTTTATGAGCATCTAATAAAACATCCATAATTTGCATTTTGCTTCTTAGAAGTATATCAGGGGCCTGATGGTTGAGTGTCTAGTGCACTGACGCACGGTGCTACATGTTTCGGGTTCGAGTTCCGGCCGTACCATGGATGTTTGTAGTGGTTCGGAATCCACTTTAAACCGTATGTCCCGATCTAATATGACTACTACTACTACACCACATTACTGTGCCTTGAGCTGAGTTGCCCTTTACAATTTGGGAATGATGGGGATGAGGAATCTAACTGAGCTTTATGACGTTCTATGGTCATATTAGACAGGAACCTACGGTTTAAAGTGGATTTCGAACCACTACAAACATCTATGGCACCTCCGGGACTCGAAACCGAAACCTGTGGTAACAAGCGCCATAGCGCTAGTCACTTCGTCATCAGGCTCCAGGTCTAATACGACTGTAGAGCTGATAACTCTATCCAGTAAAAAGAAAAACATATCATATCTCAAAATCTTTCTGTAGGCAGACGGCCTTGGCCTACCATGGGGCTGCTGCGCCACTGATGATGATGCCGATAAGTATGTTATCTATTTAACTTTTGATGATGCACGTTTTCGAAGTCAAGATAAGTTTTGAAACTCGTCTTTTATTTGTCATTGCTTAAAAATTATACAGAACAGAGAGAGAGAGAGAAAAAAAAAAAATAAGAAATTTAATTTGTTCTCTCTGAAACCTTTATTACTTAATCCTGAATCTCTAAAAGCATATGAAAAATTCTACTTCATTATTTTTAATTACATCAAAATGCAATTTTTCATGTCGAAATTGCTATTAAACAGAAAAGAATTGCCATAATTTTGTTCTTACTTAAATCTGTAATTAAAATTGCTTGTATAAATATTTCTCTTCATTTCTTCTCAAGTTGTTAACATATAAGGAGAGTGGTCAAGTCAGTTTTATTCAACATTCATTCTCCTATAGAGCAAAATAAAAGAAAAATATATACCAGGGCAAAATCAGATATTAACTTTAGTTAATTAGTATTTTGACTATCTAATAGATAAAAATAAGATCAAATAGATCAAATAAATCTTTCAATTTTATTTATCACATTTCTTTATAATTTGACAAGCCACGAGTCTCGGCGGTGCCATGGATGTTTGTAGTGGTCCGGCGATAGTGACCCTTAGCCGTGACGTCGCCCGCGAAGGTGGGACTTTGAATCTGGTGTAGGCTTTCCTGCACCAGGGGAATTAGTAACAACAACAACAGACAGTTATAATTTCATGAATTAAACAGAGAAGAATTGCCTTAATTATCTTCTTACTTAAATCCGTAATTAAAATTGCTTGTATAAATATTTCCCTTTATTTCTTGTCAAGTTGTTAACATATAGGAAGAGTGGTCAAGTCAGTTTTATTCAACATTCATTCTCCTGTAGAGCAAAATAAAGAGAAAAACAAGTAATATAGAAAAGTTTTTTTTTAAGTCAATTCCTAATTCTTTTTCACTATATTGCAGAAAGTCTTTATAAATAAATTTCTTTCATTTTTTTAAGTTTATCTGGCGCCCTCTATTGGTAGATACGTGCAACTTAAATCTAAAAAACTAAAATTAATTAATTAAATTTAATTAATGAATTAATATTTGAAAAAAACTGTATTAGCATCCAGTGTCATCCACTACAAGTTAAAAAAAAAAAAAAATTGCATTTGAACTGGAGTGGATGAATAAAAAGTATTTATGAACGATTGAAAAATTTGAACTAGATATATATAGGAGAGTGTGAGCTAATAGAAGGAATTGAATAAATACCAGGACAAAATTGGAAAAATTTATTTTGCTGAAGTACTTAATATTTCTAATTTTCACTAGAATAATAAAAATAAAGGGAAAATAAATATTACCTTAAATTATTGAAAATAAATAAATAAAAATAAATAAGAGAATAAATAAAGGCAAAGGATAAACGAATCGGCTCTATAAAGACCGTAACCGTATTTACATTCCTTATGTAATATTTCGTTCTCCGTAAGAGGGCGCTTTTTTGTTTGTCAAGTGTTTTCCTTCATGTATCGTTTTTCAGTTGAGTAATAAATGTCATTTTGTGCCTCTCTCCTTTTCATCCTAAACAGTGCACACTTTAGGCTAATTACACTGGGACATACGGTTTAATGTGGATTCCGAACCCCAAACAAAACATCCATGCCACCTCCAGGATTCGAACCTGGAACCTGCGGTACAAAAGGACAGAGAGTTAGTCAATTGGCCATCAGACTGAGAATGTTTCGAAGACGTCTGGAAAGTTAAGTGAAAAAAAACTAATCGAATTGTGAAATTCGTGACTTTAACAAATGTGTTATACGACGAACATATCGAGAGAAAAGTTAAACTTTCTGTGTAAAATTAACTCATTAAAAAAGTTTTGCATTCGATAAGTTTTCTATGGAAGAAAGGCATTCATCGAAAAAACCGATATTGTATTTTGGAAAAGCATTTACTTGTATAAAGATCAAGGAATATAGAAAAGTGGATGTATTTTATTTACCAATAGTTATTCATACTTCTTTCTTTGCAATTTGACAAGCTACAAATAGCTCTTTTATAAAGAGATTATGGCTATGCAGGGTCAGTGAGGGAGTCTTTCTTTTATATTGGGATTGTAATTTTGTACGTATTAATAAATGTAATTGTTTCATTCCGCTTTTAGGGTTGATTTTATAAGTGTTTATTTACTACCTTGCTAACAATGCTCTAATGGAATAAAAGCAGTGACGAATTAAATTTTATATTACCTTCATTCTCCGGTTTAACAAAATAAAAAGAAAATATTTACGAGGGCAAAAATCGCATAAACAACTGGCATTTAATATTTAAAAACAAATAATACTAATGGACACAATAACCGAAAAGAATTCGAACTTTCCACCAGATTCATGACAGTCATCTTTTGGAAGATTATACAATCTTGATTTTGAAACAAAAAATAAAAAAGCATGCCCGACTCGTTGCAATGTGTGCCGCTGGTGAGCAGTAGGGAGGAGGTTCAGTCTACTGGCGGCTTTGTTGTAGACACTGTTTCAGAAATCGAGGAGAATCGATGGCGTTTGGGATGTTCAGCACCTTTGCCTTGTTAGTAGGACAACCCTGGCAGGAAGTTTTGCAAGTTTTATCCCATACGATACGCAAATGCTAGGTATTTAACTCCTAAAAGGGCACTGTCCTTCTAGGAGCACTGCCCTTCTTTTTCTTCAGCCATAACCATAATAATAATTTTCTTCTAAAAGTAATCCTGTAAATTTTTGTTAAACAATACGCCAGCTATTTTTGCTATAATGAGACAATATAATTGGTTTACTTTATAATACTAAGTGTATGTAAGTAGAATGTTATTTCTAAATTATACTTAAATTTGACATCCTAAAAATAAAAATGTTTTGATTAACAAAATCCATTTAATTATCATGTAAAACTCGCTACTAATTATGGTTTTACCAAAGAGAAAGAACTATAAAATTTCCAGTAAAAATACTTCGCTAACTTAAAAAAAAAAAAAAAAAAAAAAAAATTAGCAATTTCAATTTCTCATTAAAATTTTTATTATTCTGGTGCTAATTAGTTCCCATCATACGATTAAGTATTGTTTTCACATTAACACACACACACGCACACACTCACTCACGCGCACACACATATATATATATATAGTTTCTAATTAAAATTTATTCCTATTAGAATTTAATAGGAATAAATTTTCTAATAAAATAATAATTCTAATTTACATAATTCTATAATTCTAATATTCTTATTAGAATCAGCTAATATATTATATATATTACTATAAAACTATAAAAAAAAAAATCACTGTCTAATTTACAAACAGGCTTTTTGGTATGTGAAAACAGCTTAATTATATTTAACCATCAAATTTCATAAAATTCCTCATGATATTATCCAATAAAATATTAAAAAAAAAAAAAAAAAGCATATACAAACATTAAGGTTGATTTTCTTTATATCAATATTAGTGTGCATAATTCCTAAAATTCACTGTGTTTTTACAACATGGGGGAAAAATCCATTTTCAAAGATCTTGAAAAGAATTAATTCCATTGACAACAATGAATTTAAATATCCACAACAAAAAGAATTTCAGTCTCCCACTCTCTCTCTATATATATACAGTGGGTAAAAAGTATTGGCAATTGCCTTAATTTATTCATATTGACAAATAAATAAAAATGTTATGCAATTTTTAGCTGTCTTAATTAAATACAAGACATCTTAGATATATAAAAATAGTAAAAATTTTATTTTAATTTGCATTTTCTACATTTTTTTCTTTCAAAACGAAAATTGCATGCCAAAAAGTATTGGCAAAGTTTTAACTGCTATGCAAATTTTGTTACCATTGAAGTCACGTGTTGACTGATAAAAATTCTACCGGTATAAAGTCTGCAAAAACTACCCGAAAAGTGTCTGTATGCATTTATTTTATGATTACTGCAGTAAAATGACTGAAATCGAAGGAGGTTGGACGTTAATGATGTAAAAACACGATTATTAGGCTCAGAAAATGAAGGTTTAACTTATCGTGCTCTGGAGTGCAGTTCAATATAAGTTTATTTACTGTCAGAAGTGTTGTAAAAAAGTTCAAGGAAACAGGATCAACGGAAATAGACTAGAAATTGGACGACCTCGAATATTTTCTATAAGAAGAACGTGTCATTATTAACAAAGGTTAAGAAAATCCCAAAATAGTGCACCCCAGATAGCTAGAGATGTTGCTTTCACTTCGCAAAAGACTTTCA
>BPLR01017204.1:0-12856 GCA_021605095.1 Caerostris extrusa | reverse complement strand
GTGGTTCTTTCATTGTTGAAATTAAAAATTCACTAAGAGGTATTCTCCGTAAAGTATATATGCACGTGTATTTGTGTGTTTTGTATTTAAGGCAGTCTACTTAGAGATTGTGTTGGATCTGAGCCTACTCAGATAATGCAAGGAATTTCTTCGGTGCTAATAGAGAGGCTTCATGAATTAGTTTAAAAACTCGATGAAAAATTAACTAGTTATTTATCTACAAAAAAAAAAAAAAAAAAAACTGAGTGGAAATTCTTTCCACCGAGAGCGCCCAAATTTGGAGGACTTTGGGAAGCCGCAATTAAATCATATCATTTTAAGTCATTTAATCATTGTAATAAATATCATTTTAAGAATTTTAGGGGAAGCAAATTAAACTTTTGAAGAGTTTCTTACCGTAGTTGTACAAATTGAAGGAATTCTAAATTCTAGACCTTTGTGTCTCGTGTCAACTAATAAGGATGATTTCAGAGTTTTAATCTCCAAGCTCATTTCTTAATAAAGAGATCCATTAATTCAATTATTGAGCCAGATTTGACTAATTTAACTGATAGCATACTTAATAACTGGCAGAGAATAACTAAAATTGTGCAATTGATATGGAGAAAGTGGCACAGTAATTATTTGAATGAGTTACAGCAACGCAATAAATAAAATTTTGAAAAGGAAAATGTTCTCATTGACGATTTGGTATTGCTAATTGAGGACAATCTGTCGACTTATAAATGGGTTTTGGGTCGTATTATTTATAGTGAGGATCGAAAGATTCGTGTGGCTAAGGTGAAAACACAGGTTGGTGTTCTTAAAAGATCTGTCTCTAAAATTTGTATCTTGTCAATGCCAAACACTAAGGTATAAAACAATACATTTTGGGTTATAACTCGTTACAGAATATGGATAAACAGTAACCGTGAGCATATTTGGGATCCACTTGTCTAGCCAAAAAGTTAAAAGGGTCACATAATATATTTTGAAACAAAAGAAAACTTTTTAGGTTTTAACATTGCGTCTAAGGGAGACACATCGAAAATTAAATATGATTGTGTGACCAAGAAATCTTGTAACGGGTGAAAAAAATTTCAGCCAGCGACGAGAAATTTTTTTTTTTTTTTTTTTTTTTGTTAAAGATTTGTGTCGAGGTGGATGGTTTAGTCGGGTAAGACATTGAGTGATTGCACAATCCTCATTCATTTTGTATGTGTCTCCATAGATTGTGTATGTATTCATTTTGTATGTGTCTCCATTTTTACAACTTTTCAATGATTCTCTTCTCAGAGATTTGGCCGAGCTGGGTAAGACTGACCTTTGAGTCAGGATCGACTCTTCTCCCCAAACACTCAAAAGAATTAAATTTTCACTCTTGCTTATTTGTAAATCATTTTCATGAGACGTCTGTCCGTATACGTCGTACAACAGAGCTCTTGCACGGTTGTCAGTGTTGCGTTTGGGTGCATGGGTTTCAACATCCAGCATATATTTTTACCGGGTGGTATATTATTCTTTTCTAGAAACAGAGTAAACGACCGCCTGTTTATTTTCCTCGTGGCCTCTTCAATGTTATCCTTGTAATCCTGCGCGAAAATAAACACGTTGCTCGTATTTTTCTTGTAGACTTGCAAGATGTGGTGTCCGCAAATCTTGGGTAAGAGTTCGCCAGTCATCCATCTTTTAAATGCCACGCCTACAGGTGTTTCGATGGTTGACGACAGCCACTGCGACAGGCCACTTGCGTTGACGAATACTGTGTGGCGATCCCGGTCACGAGGATCCTTAATCTCGTACCATTCCTTTTGATGATCCGCATGCAAGCCCTGTCGATACTCTAATACCGCATCAATATCATCTGCTTTGAACCACGGTGAGCCATCTTTATCCATAGTGTACGTAATGCCGTGTTGCTCGGCATCGTAAAGAAACGAGGCCTGACGCAAAGCCATAGATTTGATTAAAAAAGCCGACAGCTTGCAGAATCTGTGCGCAGACAACCTTGCAGTCTGGAAGCTGAAGAGTGAATGGCTCTCCTGGCCAACTCAACGAAAGTCTTTCGCGTACACTTGATATATACTATAGATTTAATGCAAACATGCATGCATGTTAAACGAGTAAAAAACATTTCAGTTACGAGAGAAAAAAAAATTTTCGACAAGAAAAATTTTAATAATGATTTAAAAAAAAAAAAAAAAAAATAAATAAATAAATTGTATCATCAGAAAATGTTGTGACGAAAGTATAAAAAATACATTTTGGGCCATAACTCAGGGTTTACGCCATAACTCGTTACAGAATATGTATACACCCAAACTGTAAACATATTTATGATCCACTCATCCGGACGAAAAGTTTGAGGAATTGGATAACCTACTTTGCGATAAAAGTATAAAAATACATTTTGGGGCACAACTCAGCGTTTTTCGTATAAGTAGTTACAGAATATCAATAAACAGAAACTGTCAGCATATTTGGGATCCACTCGTCCAGACGAAAAGTTTGAGGGGCCACATGACCAACTTTGCGATAAAACTATAAATACATTTTGGGGTATAAAAGTACAGTTTTAGGTAAAAGTCGTTACTGAGTACCGATAAACTGAAACTGTAAACATATTTATGATTTACTCATCCAGACGAAATGTTTGCTGGGTTGCATGACATACTTTGCGATAAAAGTATACAAAATACATGTTGGGGTATACCTCGTTACAGAATACAGATAAACACAAACAGTGAGCATATTTGGGAACCACTCGTCCAGACGAATTGTTAGAGAAGTCGCATAATATACCTTGCGATAAAATAACATTTTTTAGTGTTTAACATTGCGCCTAGAGAGACACATAGAAAATGAACTCTGATTGCGCAATTAAGAATTGTTGCGACTGACGAACAACGAACTTGATTGCGTAATATAAATCATAATTCTTTTTGTATGTGTCTCCATAGGAGCAATGTTAAACGTTCATATTTTTTCTTTGGACTTTTAGACATAACTCGTTACAGCATATCAATAACCGCAAACCGTGAGCATATTTATTATCCACTCGTCAACACAAAAAGTTAGAGTGGTCGGAGGATATACTTTTATTCAAATTTATAATTAATACATTTTTGGGTATTTTGGGGTGTAACTCGTTACAGAATATCGATAGGCACAAACTGTAAACGTATTTAGGATCCGCTTGTCCAGACGAAAAGATAGACAGGTCGCATGACATATTTTAAAACAAAAGAAAACTTTTTAATATTAAGCATTGCGTCTATGGAGACATACAAAAAGAATTAGGATTGCGCAACCGAGAAATCTTGCACCCGGCAAAAATCTTTTCAGCCAGCGACGAGAAAAAGTTTAACGATTCAAAAAAAAAAAAAAAAAAAAAAAATTTTGTTTTTTACTTGTTTACCATGGATGTATGTATGTATTAAATCTATAGTATATATCAGGTGCACGTTATAGTTATTTTTCACAATTTTTTTCTTGGGTCATCTTGTGCACACTTTAGGCTAAACAGTCCGGGACCTACAGTTTAAAGTTGATTCCGAACCACTACAAACATCCATGGCACCGCCGGGACTCGAACCCGAAACTTGTGGTACCGAGCGCTAGCCACTCGGCGATTCAGGCCCCTGATAATATTTGATGGTAGCCATGAATTATAAATCATTAGATTAATAACAAAAATTATTTTGAAGACTCAAGTATATGGAGGGAAAATAATGTTCCTTCTTATTCTATTGAACAAAAAATATTGTTTAATATTAGATATTACATTTCTATTATATGATTTTTAAACTTTTCTCACATGTATGATTTTTAAACTAGTGCTTATGAATGTAAAAAAAAAAAAAAAAAAAAAGATTCATTCATTTGACAAGTATGTCTCAGTTATTACTAAAAACTTTTTTTCAAATTAACTACAATATTTTACCAAGATAAGCTTTAATTATTCTTTAATACTCAGCAATTCTTTTTATATTTGTGTTTGTATGTAGTATACATACCACACTAAGAGTAGCCAAATGATATTTCATAGTGTTGGTAAATATGAATTTTATACATATTATGAATAATTTGTACGAAACATTTTCCTGATCTTTTGAGAGAAACTGTTCTTAAAAATAAAATATTTAATTATATTTATTAAACAACAAACACTGCAAGATGATACAAGCAAAATTTTTTATTTTAAGACTGCCAGTGTTTGAAAAGTTTAATTAACTCCAAACACTGACAGTCTTAACAAAAAATACTTTGCAATCAACAAACACTTCTAAAAAAAATTTATCTAAAGGATGCAAAAGGATATACAAATTTCTATAAGTAAATCTAAAGACAACTATTTGTATCAAATATGATTAGTGCAAGGTGAAACAAGCAAAATTTTTTATGTTAAGTGTTTGGAATAACTCTTAACAAAAAAATACTTTGCAACCAACAAGCATTTTTATACTGCAAAGTGATACAAACAAAATGTTAGTAATTTCACAGTCTTAACAAAAATACTTTGCAAATTATACAAAAAATTTATCTAAAGGAAATTGTTTGATACTAACATATACAACTTTCTATAAGTAAATCTAAAGACAACATGAAAGGTTTATTTTAATAGAAATTCTTAAGAAGATGAATACTTACCATTATAACATCTACTGAGTAAATAGAAGTGGAATAAAATTTTGTCTTTTATAGTATTATTATGAGTCATAATTTTTTTAAATAAGGGCTGCTTGTGGACAATTTCATCATAATATTTGGAAAATCTTTTTAAAAAATGAGTTTTATCTCAATTATGCATATTATGAATATTTTTATCCATAATATCAGTTTTTCAACATTCCAATTAATGTAGAAAATATGTAATAATCCAATTGAAGCAACAAAAATGTCTGTTGATTGTCATTGATAGCTAATTAGAATAACTATGAACAAATATAGCTTTCGAGAAACCTTTAGAATAATGGACAATTTGTAAAAGCTTAATTAGTATTATTATGAGTCATAATTTTTTTAAATAATAGCTGCTTGTAGAGAATTTCATCATGGAAAATCGTTTTAAAAAAGGAGTTTTATCTCAATTATGCATCTTATGAATATTTTTATTCACAATATCAGTTTTTCAACATTCCAAATAATGTAGAAAATATGTAATAATCCAATTGAAGCAACAAAAATTTCTGTTGATTAAAGTAACTATGTTTGCATACAAAATGATATATATGAAAATTTGCCTGTAAAATCATAAATTAAAAATATTTACCAGCACATTTATCTTTTTAAGCTAAATGTGAGTGAAATTTTAAATCAACGATGAGAATATATAATGTATCGTATCCTATAAACATTGAAATTAACTGACTTAATGTACTTTTAAAAAAAAAAAAAAATAAAATAAATAATGCCTAGATTTAAAGTGGATGAGATTTTCATCATTATAGTTCTGTATAAACCTTTAATTAACTTTACAAGTTCTACTTATATGAAAAAGTGTAAAGTTCTTTACAAAAAATTTAATTTAATTTAAAAAAAAGAGAATTGAAGCAGCGTTATTTTATTCGGGCTTTATATGGTCCTTCCTTATTCTGATCGCGCAATAAATCACCCAACAATGAAAAAAAGTTATACTTATTTTTATGCGTCAAACTATTTTTGTTCCCGGAAATGAAGATATGCGAGTAAAATCTGGATCCAACTCATATTGTGGAACTGTTAATGTGATTGTATGACCAAACAATGTGCATATCTCTGTCCTGTTCACGACAGCAGGGCATAACTGATATTACTTTCCTTTCTTTATTTCAGGACCATTACGGATGATATGTGATCTTCCCTTCCAGACCCATTGGTCACCAAAAACAAGATGACCACGGCCATAGAGAAATTTGTCCAACCTTGGACACTTCCTCGGGAATTCACAGCTATCATTGATGTTTTAGATAATTATTATATTTCCGGAGGCCCTAGAACTTTGCAACACCTTAGCCCAGAGTTCTCCGAAATACGACCCGCGGACAAATCCGGCCCGCGACAGCGAATAGCTTATTGTTGCTGTAATAAGTTGGATAAAAAAACGCAGAATGATAATAACTCGGTTTTATTTACTTGGTAGGTAAAGCTTAATGACAAGCATAATACACAGAAAATGTAACTTAAGTACAACAACTAACAAATAATTAAAATGAATCCCAATAACATTATAAATTAGTGAATATCCCGCATATGTATGTATATCGATGTTTGGAATGTATATATCCTGAATCAAACATGTGATTTTTATCCTGAAAATCCCTCAGGAACGGAAAAGCTAAATTAACGCGAATGAAACCGCTGTATATCCACTTGTAAAAAATACAAATGAAATTTATGTAATTGTGATTTTTCACTGACAATAGTTTGTAGTTGTGTATCAATTTTACATGTATCAATTATTAAAAGATTACTTGTACCTATTATTTAGATTGATGTGATTGTGATTTTAAGATGCTCATCGGTTAACTTAGATCTGTAAACATTCTTTGTGTACTTCATTTTGGAGAATGTTTTCTCACACAAGTAAGTAGTACCCAAAAAAAAAAAAAAAAAAAAAAAAAAAAAAGCCCAAGAGCAAATGTATGTAAATTATCAAATTGTATCAGGGGAAGACTTTTATAAAACTCCAACAAAGATGAGTTTTAATATTTGTTCTTAATTATATCACTGCACTGTAAATCAATAATTTCCATTTGAAGTTCCAGGTCTAGGGTTTCAATGTCAGTATCAAAAGGATTTTGAAAAATCTTAATTTCATTTGCAATGGCATCAAAGTCTGAGAAACGAGTATCAAAATTTGTCTTCAAAGCACTCAAAACTTCGACTGCAAAATCGACGGGAAACTCAGTCTCAGTAGAACGGCTGAATATTTCACGTGTTTTAAAATGTGTGAAACATTTTTTACGTAATTGTAATTGAAACAATATTATTTTCTGGTGGAACGATTTGATATTAGTGTACAGATCAGGGAGAAGCTGGTTTTCTCCTTGCAATCTCAAATTTAGTTCATTCATATGTTTTGTCAAATCGACATAGAATGCTAACTTCCACAGCCATTCGCTATTTTGTAATTTAGTAAGAGGGCGACGCTTTTCATTCAAAAAAATTTCGATCTGTGCTCAAAGTTCAAAAAAGCGCTGCAGGACTTTTCCGCAACTAAACCAGCGTACGGCAGTATGTTATGGTAAATCATTTTCTCCCATATCTTCAATAAACTCGCGGAATTGTTGGTGATTCAGCCCAATGGATCTGATGAAATTAACAACTGATATGACTGGTTTTAGAACCTCAGACATATCCAAATATTTTCCACACAAGGACTGTTGATGAATGATACAATGTAAGACTAATGGTTTTGAACCGCCATCATTTTCTACTGCCTTTGGCACAAGGGCAACCACTCCTTTATTTTTACCACACATGTTTTTGACTCCATCAGTTGTAATGGATTTGAAGTTTTTCCATCGTAGGTTCTTTTTATCATGGCATTGTCAACTCCCTTAAAGATATCTTCCCCAGTAGTCGTGCCGTGAATACTATCAATATCAAGAAGTTCTTCATACACTTCATAGCTTTTATTTACTCCTCGAATAAAAATCAACACCTGAGCCGTATCTGACACATCCGTTGACTCATCCAAGGCGAGAGAAAACTCCTCAAGATGTTCATTTTTGTCAGACAGTTGAGATGATATATTTTCTGCAATGTCTTGTACCCTCCGAGCCACGGTGATTGCTGACAAGCTGACAGTTTTAAATAAATTTACCTTTTCGGAGAACATTTCTTCGGCTATTGCAATTACGCATTCTTTCACCATTTCTCCATCGGTAAATGGTTTCCACATCATTTCCACCTTCAAGAGCCACACGAAAACTGGCACTTGCAGCCTCTTGTTCAGTATTGACTTTCGTAAGCAAAGATTGAAATGCGGATTGAAATTGCAGCAAAGCTTCAAATTTTTCTATCTGCCTGTATATTTTCTACTTCTTGTATATTTTGAGTAATTTTGAAAATGTTTCGTTTCACAATGACGTTTAATGTTATATTCTTTGAGAACGGCTATAGTTTCCTTGTAAATCAAACATAGCACCTTATTACTGGATTCAATCACGAAATATTGAAAGTTCCGTTGATCTTTGAATGTTCTGCATTTACTGTCTATTTTTTGCTTCTTTTCCATACTAGTAAATCACACACAAAAAAAATTACAAGTTAAATCAAAATCCAGTTACGTACGTGCGTTGGTCGGATCGGTCTTTTAAACGGGGTTATGCACTACTTTACTTCACAATAGACACAGTGCCGCTTCCTTCGCCTTCCCTAGGTGGAATACACCAGAACTTTTTCGAACCAATGAGGTTATTCACGAATGTTTAATTGTTACTGCGCTTTCGAAACTACTACTAGCGCCCTCTGTTAGCGATAAAGGATATTACCTACTTATTTCTTCTTTTGACCACTAGATGTCGTCAAGTGTCACTGTCGTATCTATAAACACAATAGTAATTGTAGTAATTGAACCAGCGAATTTAGCAAGCGTTTGCTCGTTCAGAACGCGTACTCGGCGACTAGTCTAAAAATTATAACTAGATAATGGCAGAAAAATTTAAACGGTTTTGGCCCTTGGTACTTACTGGAGTAAACAGTATGGACCTAAGGCTGGAAAGTTTGGAGATCCCTGCCTTAAGGCTCGTTCCCACTGAGACGTTTAAGCGTGAAGCGTTGACCAATCACTAGCCTCACAGCGTTCGCCTGAAACCGGTTTGAAATCCACAGCTTCGAGTTGACCAATTTTCAACTCGAAGCGGAACTTCACTAGGCGTAATGCGTTTGTCGTTTCGCTGTGAACGGGTCGAAAAATTTCCTTCCCTGTCGCGTAGCCGCCTCTCGCCTCGGTGGGAACGAGCCTTTAGCCGGTGCACCATTCGGCGAAGATTGGCAGAAAATTTTAAATTACCAGAAGGCATCTATCTGTTGCCCATACCAAACAGACTGAAAGTAGATCTTGATTTTAATTACGAAAATATTAAATTTTAAGTTAAAACTTTGAAAGTATTACTAGCGCAGCTCTAAACTCTGAATTACCATATAACTGTTTCACTGATTTGCATTTTTCTCTTTTCGTTTATTTTATTTTTTAATGGTTGAATTCCTTTCCCTAAATTGTTTTTATTTCGCTCGAAATGTCAAGATCCTTGGCTGAGGCTAAATTAAGTAACTCCATTATCGAATGTGTTTCCTCGATCGTCTGGAAAATAAAAATTTTCCGACGTTTTATGGACAGTACAGTACAGGCTGGTGTATATGGAGTTCTCAGGGTAAATACCCTGCTCCTCCGTGTAATTTTTAAATTTACATAATTATTAATTACCAAGAGTTTAATTTTAACAGAAAAAGTTAAAGAGCACAAGCTCTGTGTAAAAACAAAAGGAGAGAAATTAATAGTATATTTAAAAATTTTTAAACATAGTTAAGACATAAAAACTATTGCGGTAAATATTAAATAAAATTTAAATATTTAAAATAAATTAAAGTGTAACCAATACTTGCACCATTCCTTAAAAGAGGATAGGAGAGAAAAGGGCAGAGTCTAAATCACAGCAACGAGTAGGCTGTCTAGCGAGGCGAAAAGTCCAAGCGCGTCTACCTCAGGTGGGCGGAGCGAACATTTTAAGCGAGCTATCACATTGGATTGAAAAAACGGGTGAGCAAAAATACTCATTCAGGAGAAATTATTTGTTTAAATTTGTTAACCTGGTAAAGTGTGGATGCTTCTGCCAAGTCTTTTTTGGATTTCTCAAATGCAGTTACCGCTTCATCAGTCCAATTGATCTTGATTTTGTCATTTCTTTTTGTATTTTTCAAATATTCATTTAAAATAGCCTGTGTCTGGGCAGCTTTTGGTATAAATCTTCTATAAAAATTGGTGATTGCAAGAAATCGACGAAGCTCTTTCACTCTAACAGGTTGTGGATAGTTCACAAGTGCTTTGTCTGGGAGTGGAGTGATTCCTCTTGCAGCTACTAAATATCCAAGTAATTCTATGGTAGATTGTCCTAAAATAAATTTGTTTACATTTTGAGTTATGCCATATTCAGAGAAACGTTGGAAAACTTGTTGTAAATGCATTAAATGTTCCTCTTCGTTTTTTGAAGCAACTAACACATCGACAAAATATGGAACACAAAAATTAAATTCACCCAAAACTTGATGGATAAAAGGTTGGAATGTTGCAGCGGCATTTTATAGTCCGAAAGGCATAAATAGAAATTCAAAGAGCCTAAATGGAGTTGTTAATGCAGTTTTAGGCACATGTTCTTTGCGAACTGGAATCTGGTAGTAAGCTTTTTCAAGGTCCAAAGTCGAAAATATTGTTTTACCTTCTAAAACATTCTTGGATATGAGGTACCGGGTATCTGTCTGGCACGGTAGCACCATGTAGTCGACGAAAATCTCCACAAGGCCTCCAGTCTCCATTCTTCTTTGGAACCATGTGGAGTGGACTTGGCCAACAGCTTTTGGACGATAGGCAAACTCCGGAAGCCACAAGAAATTCAAATTCCTGCTTTGCAGCTTTTAGTTTATCTGCTGGTAACCGTCGAGGTTTGGAAAAACAGGTGGTCCATTTGTTTGAATCCAATTTTCGACTCCATGAACAATTTTGTTTGGAGTAGTATTTGCTCCTATAAGTGTAGGGAATTCTGATAGCCACTGGTGGAATTTAGAGTTTTCAATAATCGCTTTAACAGGTGAGGAATTTCCAGCATATAGAGTTCCTTTTGTTTGCAACTTGGTCAATGGATCAATCAAAATGCCATTTTTAATGTCCACTAAAAGTCCAAAATGTCGCAAAAAAAATCAGCATCGATAATCGGTTGTGACACAGCGGCGATGATGAGGCCAGTTAAATTCTCTCCTGAATCCAAGATCTAATTTTAACAGGTGTTTACCATAGGTTGGGATCACTGTTCCATTCGCAGCAGATAATTGCATCTGCACAGCTTGTCCGCTTGTCTTATGGGCAGAGTGTGAAACAACAGATACATCAGCTCCAGTGTTAATGAGATATGTGAAGATGATGTTTTGTGAGTCAAGTATAGACGCTGAATCATCGCCTCGCCGTCACCCTTTTTTCTGGATGATGGCACTAGAATTTTTCAGTCTGGTAAACACATGGGTGTCGACATTTTGTTGCTCGTTGCTTGAACTTCCTGTGGTACCAGCAGTGCTCAGGATTCTCAGTTTGTCTGGATTGGCTTTCAGAACGTCTTTGATTACGACCTCTTGACTGGTCTCGTGTACGGGCTTCCAGACGAGAGACACGAGAAATTATTTCACATAACATAGTCCGTAAATCTGGTTGATCTGCCGATGCTGCAACGGCATTAACCACTGGCGCACTACTTGTTGACATGATGCCATCCGCCATTTCTGCCAGCTTATCCAGATTGTCGTTTAAAATGGCCAAAATCTGTTCAGCGTTGGTGGGCAGTCTTTGTAAAAATAAAGATTTTAGAAGATCATCGTTGATTCGTGCACCTGCTTTGCTCCGCATCTCCAGCTGAAGTCTTGATGGACGTCGGTCACCGAGTTGCATGCCAGAAATCAGGTCTCTTAGCCACTGTGCTTCCGAATCTGCAAATTGAGCACATAATCTTTTCTTAAGGGTGGTGAAAGGAACATCTGCCGGTGGCTTAAGGATAATATCACTGATAACCACTAGCTCTTCCTGTTGTAAGGTGAAACCACGTGGTAAAATTTTGTAGTTTCTGTAATTACTCTAGCTGCATGAATTGGCTTTCCATTTGTCGATACCATATGTCGGGATTTGCTCTCCAAAATGGGGGTGACTTGACTGCGACACGTGCTATTTGCTGAGTTCCACATTCAGAAGTTTCATTCATCTTGTGATTTAATCCACAAATTTAAAATCCAAAAAAAAATTTATTATTTCACAGGATTTTGCAACGATTAAAACTAAACACCAATCAAAAGTTCGTAAAAACAACACAGAATCATGGATGTTTGCAGATCACAGAATCAAGTCGTTTGAAGACCTTTTTCAGAAGTCCACGTGTTCATTTCGACATTACTACAAGTAATCAATTGTAGTAATGTCGAAATTAAATATACATAATAATGATATAAATTAATTCATACTACTTTAATAACATTAACGTTTACAATTGTTATAAAAATTATAAAATACTTAGAAATAACGAATAATGCAAGCATGTTGCACTTAAAACAGCAACGAGGGAATCCAGTGTAGTTTACAGTTCGACTGCCGCGATCCAACTCACTCGGAGAGTGTTTTGCTGTTTCCCACCTTCTGTATTCCTCCGCGTAGAGATGTATCCCACAGCACTTTTGTATGCATCCGCTTTGTTTACGTTTCGTGGGATCGCTACAATAACCTATTAAATACTAAAAATTTGGCTGCCGACGGAAACATTGTTTTTTACCACAAAAAGAACGTAGTCCATTATTCTTTGCATCCTCTAAATGAAAAGTTTTGGAATCCGCTCAATATGTTAAGCTCTCGTCCCTAACCTGTAGTGCAGATTCGCAGTAAATCTCCTTCGAAATCTTTCCTTCTAGGCATCCAACCTAGAGAGTGAGAGAGTCCAATATATCCTCTAAAACCGAGGAAATTTAAAGCCTAACAAACTTCTTCGGCATGCGAATAGCTGTCTAAAACTACATCCTGTCCCTTCATATGCTAAAACTACTTGAGTTTTTGCCTTTCATCGATAGCTTGTAGCCTTTTTCCTCTTTGCGTAAAATGTGCAAGCTATCTTAATGCCAAGGCCTGCACTTTATTCCTTGAATAATC